>OX104059.1:46832073-46885982 GCA_944474145.2 Dicrocoelium dendriticum | reverse complement strand
GGGATCAAACTCGTTTAAGAGTTGCTTCACCTTCCTTACCAACACAGATCGTACGGCGGTGAATATCGGCAGCAGCGAAAATACCTAATGATGGTTTGCCTAATACTGACGAGCCCAAATCAAGCTCGTCGCGACCTGTTACAAAGCAGTCACAATATTAACCTGAGAGGCCACCGGCTCAAACCTGCTACTCACTTCGGGGGTCCCGAACATGGAGCACCCTTTCAACTCATGTCCTTTTGGCCCCGTACATTTACGCTTTTTCAGCTAAACGCCTTGACGATACGCTATCCGACTTGTATTAGTGAGATGGTCAGCTTCATACAGAAGACGAAATAAGGTGAACCAGACAATGTGCTCGACAACCGTAACATATCGGTGAGGAAGCCTGTATCAGTAGTCATGTGAATAGCATGATGCATCCCCTAAATCCTGCATTTCCACTCTTGTCCTGTCATTATACTATTGGTTTTTTAATCCTCACGCCGGTTATCCAACTTGACTTGTCAACAATCTCCTTTTTAGCCGTCAAAATGAATCGTTCATTGTCCACTGCACTGTATTGTTATTGAATGTCAACTGTTCCTGTTTAATTGCCAGTAGAAGCATTACGCCAGGATACACCAGACTGTTCTGGTTTTACACTTAATGCGGTGCTGTTGTACAATGGAAAGTATGTTCCATATATTTCAGTAGCTCATGCTGTTCACATGCAATAGACTTGGGTAAATTAAGCAATTATTGAATTACAGCTGGCATTTATGTGGGGATTAGGAGATAGTTGTCCTTTTAATGCGACTGCAGCTGGGATACACAAAATACGACTGTTTCGTTTGCAAGTGGAATAGCCGATCAAGGGATTTGCGCTAGTTACGGAAGGGATGTACTCTCACACCAACTTTAACAATTGGAGCGAAGAATATACACCACCCACCTGTAGTTGATGCCCGCAAAATCTTGTTATCACTAATACCCATCAAACTAGATTTGATGAAGTACTTCGCGAAAGCCATGGACCGGACTTCATCATCGTTTCGATATCTGCATGAAAAGTTCCCTCTACTTGGTGAAGCAGATTAGAGAGGGAGATTTTGTGGGTCCCCGGATTCAACAGCCATACAAAGATGATAACTTAAACAAGATGCCGCAAGTTGATGTGAAACAAGTTTGGAATGCTTTTCCCCTATTGTCTACAAAATTCCTCGGAAATGTTACAGCATAAAACGGTAAGGAACTAGTAGCAAACATTCTGGAGCATTATAAGGAAATTGACAACAAAATGTCTCTAAAGATCTACTTTCTTCGTTCCCCTCTGGAGTTGTTCCCCGACATTTGTGGTATAGTTAGTGATGAACAAGGCAAACGTTTTCATCAAGATATCTCAAAAATGGTACGACGCTATCAGGGAAAATAGTCCACTCATGATGGCTGACTAGTGCTGGACACTCGCCAGAGATGCTCCTGAAAAACTGTACAACTGATAAAAAAAACTAAAAAGGTCTTATGTGAGTTTATTTTTACAGGTGTTAACCTTACTATATGAAAACCATTTGCATGCAGTTGGCTTTGTAAATAATCAGTGCAGATTACAAAAGAAACTAGAGCCAATTTTGGATTTTGGCCGCCATAGTTGTATTCAACACGTAAATATTGACAATACTTGATTAACATTATTTCAGTAACGTGCCTTGAGTAAAATTTTCTTATCCAGTGTACTTGGTCTAAGGATGGAGCACACCAAAGAACCACTGGTTTGCTACGGATATTTCACAAACTATTTATTCTGTTGGCCAGCAGTTGTAGCAGACTGACAATGGATATGAGCAGCTGCGACTACAGACCCCGGCTGACTCATCACGTTCGGCTGCGTTGAGTGCAACTCTGTAGCAGACGTCTACCCGTACGATTTCGCCAATTCGATTGGATTCTCCAGTGGACAGAGGGTACAGTCTCTTTGAGGAACATGCGTTAAAAGGATAGTTCCATCATGAAACGCGTTTTGACCCAGCATGTCCGCATGCTTCCTCTAATTCCGCATTGCGTATTCCATTTGCACGGAACCCTTTTGATTTACTCTGGATATGGATGGGTGGACAGACATGTGGGCGGTACAAAGTGAGTCGCTCACGAGTGCGGTGGTCCATAAGGCAGCGGTTATTTATTTGTTGCTGCGCTGTGACCTCTGCTACCTACCAATTCAACGATCCAACCCGCGTTAACACCAGAGATGCTCTTTGCATTGTCGGATAAGGATTCGATAGGAAAACACATTTGGAATGGGATACAGTTGTTATTTTCTGAACGAAGGCGACTGTCAAAATTTTTTTCACATCGTAAATCACAGTCTAACCTAACTGGTCTGCACTACATGCTAAGTATAACACAGTCGTTACCAAGCAGTCCAGGATAATTTAGTCTCTCAAACATTCGGTTCTTAACTGGTGTCCTTAGTGCGAGAACCATATACTTCATCCACCGAGATTGCATACACCGATGCTGACAAGTCAAACAATATTCTATCGACAGACAAAAAACCAGTGTCCCCGCCGATGTCGCACTTTTGGCACTTGGGAGCACATGGCGGAAGGTAAGAAGAAATGAGGGCTTAACTGTGGCACTAGCACCTCTGAAAATCTCCAAAATCAGACTGCCGTAAATTAGGATGATGCTTACAGTCTATTTTACCAAGCGGGCGTTGTTTGCGAAGTTGTTGTCTACGTCAGTGCAACCTTTGGACATCACCCCTGTACCAAGGTGACAAGGGCCGGGTACCCTTCGGCGGACGTGTGATTAGTCCTTGCATTTGGCATTGGTCATCGCACTCTCGTACATGCCGACCGCCTCACAATGTCTCGTGTCTTTTTGTCGGCGGTAGTTTGAATTATGTCAGTTGGCAGGCGTACAGAGTACCGCACACGCAAGCACACACACACAACGCACAACACACGTGACAAATTGGTTCACGAAATCCCAGGCGCTAGTTGCCACAACACCATACACCACTTTGATATGACCAGGCAGAGAGTGTAGATCGTTCGACACCCATGTCGTACCAGTGTAGAGGTTGTCAAAAATGCCCTTTCAACAAGCATGAAGGATTGACTGTAGGCGCGTAGAATGTTCAACCCACCGGCTGGACACACTATTCACTGCTTCAATAGAGGAGGGTACAACACGCGGTGCGCACAAACGCTTTGCGCTGAGACTCACTTCGGATGGACCGAGCTGGCCGAGAAATAAGCCATCTCCACAAAACCAACAGTTGCTATTGAATCAGCCCAGTATGGAACGGAGGCCAGATGGTCCCAAACGATTCGGACCATGAAGAATTGCGTTATGTTCTCTGAATCCTCCGCAAATTACGTTGAAGTAACTGCACGACAACGTAACCTGTATAAAGAAATTAATCAAACCCAAACTCTCTCAGATAACCGTCATGCGTCCGGCAAAACCCTGGACTTCCACTTCGTGCTTTCGGGAGTTGTTAATATGCCGCATCTCATTGGTTCCCTGTTGGGCTAAAACCGGAAAATCTAATCTAACAAGTCAGTGCTTAAGATTCCCCAGGTACAGACGTGTTTGTATCATCCGCGAATTGCTTCCCCCCACTCTGAGGATGAGAACAACCGGACGAAGTGGAACAGAAGTGTATTCGCTTCAAATCAATGTCAGTCAAATGTGTTTTCTACTTCAAACAGAACTTGCTAGGGTCTGTACTCCATCTCTGGTTGAGCTCCATTCAGAATGTAGTAAATTACGCATGCAGCCAGAACACCACTCATCTACCTTTAAATGGATGAGGCTCAACCGATCCGTTCCTCCAACAACCTGACGGACAGCTGCCAAGCGATTGTATACGCTGCCCACATGCCACAATGAGTTTGTATTAGGTGTAGATGGGAAACAGTTTTTCGTAGAATAGTGCATCAATTTTCATACAAACATAAACCAACATTACCAATTTACTAGCAGGGACATCTCTATGAGAGGTGTTGTGTGTGAAGGACATGGTGAGAAATTTTCTACTGCTGCCACCGTTTATGTCGCGCAGAAGACTGAGGGCCATTACTGGCCTATACGACTCAGAGAAGTAGGCGGTCTTTACACTTATCAAAAGTTGCAGAGCCAACCCTTAAAATCAGCTTGTTTTTGTACAATGCGACTTTGGTATACTTGGTCGCATTTGTGCTGAATATGTTCCCTTAAGAACACAAACCACAACGATACATTTTCTTGGCCTATGCACTAACGCGAGTACTGAAAAGACACCGGTGTCTAAACAGCAACCCTCTTGAGTGTGCTTTGTCTCAGCCAGCTTGATGACATCCGCACACCTTCGGAAATTGTTTGGACCACAGCAATGGTTACTGAACATTACCACACTAAAGTAATGCCGGACACAGTAGTTCCGCTAAAGGCAGTTCGGTGTCAAGTCCCATCTCCCAAAACTTAGTCCTATCTGAGGAGGAGAAAGGTAAGAAAAATTGTCCTTTTTGACATCCATGGGGTTTATGCTACGTAAAACGCATCTCACCCGTTTGCTCCAAACAGAAGTCCTCCAGCTGAGTGCAAGCGATCGCATAGAGTTAATACGGATTAGCCTCATTCCACGATCACAAGCCAACACAGGTATCTATCATTCACCTACAGGATGATCGAGTGTGACAGCCCTGAGTGCTTTCTATAACATATACATACTTATATGCAACCGTCTGCAGTGCACGCGACGTGGATTTTATCCATCGAACACAAAGGAGGCAAGCTCAGAGAAGGCACTGGTGGTTCTCACTTCAATATGCACTGAGCCCTTGCTTGCGAACTTCCGTTTTGGCTACCACAAAGATATGAACAACGGTGACACTATCCAATTTAGTATTCGCGGCTAGCTTCCATTCGTCTCTTTGGTAACGACTACATTGGTATTTAGAGCAAAGGGAACCTTATTTGAGCACTGGTGATACTGAAATGGTTCACAATACTGCTCGACGCATTCGGTGAGGTTTGAGCCTACATGAGACCTGCTGCTTTTGCAGGTTTATGATTTCCAAAACCAAGTACAAGTTCAGCCTAATGAATAAGGCGGTTCACTCTAGTAACTCATTTTTAAGGGAGGACCTGTGCAAAGTCATAAAACAATTCTTAACCTCAGGCACCACTACCCTCAATCCTTAGCCTGGAACAAAATTTTCGTGCTAAATCACATAGAAACAAAAACCATGGACATGACAAGCAAACCTCGTGAGTTATCCGAAGCAGAACGCAAGCCGCTTAACTCCTACATCTACAACACTGTCCAGTGATACAAGTTTGACTAACTCTCCTTCTGCTGAATTTGCGTGAATACTAGACCCCAACTCGATCACTGGGGCCGCATCCGAAGTGGAGAGTTTCGGAGCTGTTTTCAGCCACCATTGCATTCCACCACCGACCGGTATTGTCCTAGTTTGAACTCGTCAGTAATGAGATAGCCTGATTTGAGATGGGAATCCTACACATAGTGGTTAGTGGCTTACATCTTGGCTAATAAGCCTGACCTCCGCTAGCACCGCTTGACACAATGGATAGAATTTCATTGTTGGATCTTGGAGTACCCACCGTGTGTCAGTGTGTTAGTCCAGGCTATCTCTACCTGACGAGTACCAATCAGGACCAAATCGGTCGGTCGTGGAGTGCAGTGTTTGGAGAGAGAAGCTCCGGAAGCCTTCACTTCGGATGCGGTCCCAGTGATCGAAATGTCAGTAGTTTGCTTTACAACAAACGGTGGCCTCAGTTGAGATAGCGTGTCGTAATCCAGACACGCGGTGGGTATTCCAATACCCACCAGTGGTTGACTACAAGTCAAGAACAGTTGACCAAGCACAAATGACTCATCGCGGTCTGTATCGACAACGTACCTGCATTACTTGCTACGCGATGGCCGACCGTCAACCAACCGGATCGATCAAATTAAATAGACGCAGTAGACCTTACATGACACGGACTTGGATATCGCTTCGTGGTGTCACGCTAGGCTAAACATCAGCCACGAGCATTCGGATGTGTTGCTGAAGGAACACACTAACTCCATTTACATTCAGTACGCTTGATCGGTGCACACTTTAAGGTATGTAGAACCAATTAGTAGTTCAAGACTCGCTTGAATTATTGCCCTGCTCTGTTCAGTTACTCTTTATGCGAACTACCTCTTGATTTTTCCCGTGAGCATTGTTTTTTCTTCGAACTGTTCCGCTTTCTACTATTATACCCATTTTTGTCAGTTTTGTAGCAAATGCCGGTTATATTCATGTAAATGTGCCAATCTCAGGGTGAATCTTAACATAAAACTCTTATCAAAAATGGGCACTAGGGAGCGTACAACACAGTCTCATCCCATAGCGCACAAAGTATCGGCGAACAAACTAGATTGCTCTGCTCTGTTCACTGAACCAATCCAGGACTTGCGTAAATAACTAAAATTAAGTAAGTCGTGCATCAAAGATACGGAGTAAAAGTGTTCCCATCTGGAACAACGGAACAATGGAACGATGGCTTTATACGGGTAAAATAGCTAATGCCTAACAGGTCCCGTAGGATGGTTATGGCGCAACTTCAAAATAAAAAATATGGTTAGCGAAATGGGGCTTACGCCGGTGAACTCGCTGAGGTATACGTAGTCTAAGCCGTAAATCCAAGATAAGTCTGTAAGGAATGACGACAAATGGCATTTTGGTAAAAATTGTCTCCTCCTGGTGCACACATGCATGAGGTGAAAAGTGCAACGAAATCTAGGATTTGACCGCCAGTAAAATCGCTTACAGACACTTGTGTTTATCCATGGTGCAGCAAAATGAGTGCACGGGCAACTCGGGCTTCGAACTCTGCCAGCGTGGGAGCACATATGACAGATTCCGGTAGGGCATCCTACGTTCTGCAAACGCGTACGGAAAAGAAATTCCGATAGCATTCTAAACGACTGTGCTGCTTTGCCAGCTTGCGACGGTGGCTTCTCAAATTACTGTTGTGACTAAGCTCTGGCAAGTAGCAGCACGTGTGGTTGTGATCTCTCAAAATCGGGTAAGTGAAAATGAGGTCCCCGCGCAATCGCCGATACTGTGCGCTGAAGACCCGAGCACCTGAAGCTTTCGTTCATACGGCAAATTATACAGATTCTTGAGATTTTGTTTGCTCGGCATTGAGGTACCTCCTAGGCGGTGAGATTTCTGCTCATCCATGGCTGTCAGACCTGCACTGCATATTCCACAGGTGGCCGTAGGTATGAGCCGAGAAGCTGTAGAAAAATCGAAGGTTCGAATCGTCCGAATGCAAGCTTCCGGAGGTCCACGTGTTGGATGCCCCTCGGGAGGCCGTTTCAGTCTGATTTGAATAGCAAATGTCGACTTGGATCATAACTTCGAGATCCATCTCATTAGCAAAAGTTTGAAGCTCCTGGTTGCCGCGTTTGTAGCAGTAAACCAACTTGTGCCGTAAGTGCAGCACTTTACATTCGTCCACCTTAAATCAAAATAGGTCCTGGATTGACTACAAGTATACCCTAGCCAGCTCGGGTTAAACTACTGTGATATCATCTTGTGTATTGATCGCCCTCCGCACCTAGATGTCATCGGCATAAAGTAGGAAGTTCGAGCTTATGAGACGTGTGATAACGTCAATACGTCATAAATAACTGCGGTCCTACTACCCATCCCTGTAGTATTCCGCATTCAACTAGGATGGGATCAGACAGCGATTCACGCGCTCGTATTTGCAAGCGCCGGTGTAGAAGAAACCTTCTAGGAGAGAACCACTAAAACCAAAAATCTGGAGTTTGAAGAGCAGAATGTTGTGGTCTAACCGGATGAACGCTTTTGAGAATTCGAGAAAAACTACAACCATTGTACCAGAGGCTACTGCTTCAGTGCAGCTGGATCATGCTAGTTATATGTCTGTAATACATGGTCGGTTTCGGCGGAAGCCATGCTGTTCCGGTGCAAGGTAGTTAAATTCTTCCAATTAGGCCGTCAGCGCATCAGAAATAATAGCTTCCATGACCTTTGAAGGAACCGGTAGTAAGATTATAGGACGGCAGTTGGCTGGATTGGAACGACTACCACCCTTGTGAATAAGAGTAATCATCCCGTGGTTCCACATGTCGGACACGTACATTTCCTCAGACAGTGCTGGAAGAATCGAGCCAAAGGTTCAAGTAAACTCTCTCTTACCACCGCTAGCGACTTCGGGTGTATATAATCAACTCCAGGAGAGCTGTGCTTATGCATAATAAACAGCTTGTTTAATACAGCTACTGCCCTGAAGGATATGTGGGCGTATTTGGGCCCGTTTAGGGAGTCCGTTCGCGCATTCAGAAGATCCATCTTCAAATTGAAACGTTGCAGTTCTTAAGAAAGCTGTTCCCTTATAAGACTACAGAAGTGCACACAAACTGATACTATGGGGAAAAGCAGTTACCTGCAATGTCTCTGCCATTATCCGTCTGACTTGCTCCGATAGTGGCTATTTCATGTCTTCGGAATGGGCCATGGAATGTTTTATCTTCCGGTTTGAAGGTCACTGAAGTAGAGTTGCCCAATATCATCCAGCTCAAAATCATCCGAAGCTGCGCAGAACCTATTCAAGCAGGCAGATTATTTCGATAATGACTAAGCTTCTTTCATTTTTCTCCGGGGTGTTTACACACCACTAGCAATGGACAAATGAGCTTTGAAGGTACACCCAAAAAAACGCCTCCCAGCTTATCCCGAAACCTGCCAAAGCCAGTTACCGTTCTCCAAAAGTTAACCTCCATTCCCAACTGATCACGATCTGTGAATCAAAGTCGCCAAATACTCTCTATCTCAGTAAGTAACAGGAGTGTCAGATGAAAATAAGTGTATAGCACACAGAGCTGCTGTCAGCCTCGGAAGAATCCGGCTCACCCACGACTTACTCCATGCGCAGCAAGCACCTCTGTCGCACATATCCGGTAAACCAATGTCTGAATCAGGAATAAATACCCGGCAGACTGCAAGCAACGTATCAGGAGGCATCATGCAGTTCATTTTAATGCTCTACTTCGATACATGCCACTGTCCACCTAAACTCCACCGAACAACAGTGGTCACAACTAAAGTTTTTAAAATCACTTTAAAAGGTATTTGCAATTTTTTCTAGTGAGCAGCCTTTGATTCCGGGTACTACACATTTTTCAGCCACTAGTCAAAACACGGTATGGTAGATCAATTTCATTCCAGTATCGTTCAGATATTTCAATATTTTTAGATGCATCTTTCTCATTGCTCTGCACTCTGTATTGCTTGCTCTACACTCCACTTGCACTTAGTATTCTTTCTTTTTTCGGCTCATTGGAATGTAATTCACTACAAGCTATTGTTAGAATGAATACTGTCAACGCCCGGTATGTTTTTGTAGGCCGAAGTAGTGCAACCTTAGGAAGAAAGTGCTTAACAGTTCCCAGGGAAATTCTGCACAACAAACCAGGTTCACTGAACCGTGTTTATCGTAGTCCATAATATAGCACTTATTTATTCCTCTAGCTGCTTATTTATTTTTAATTTATAGTTTATCACGTTTAAGGCGACACTAATCAACTTCAATAACCGAAAAAAACTAGCGTTTCAACATGCAACGGCAAATAACTTACGTTAGAATGGGTTGAGTCATCCGGCACGTGTTGCCACTACTATTCACTCCTCAAAGCTAAACACCTGACAGGTTTACAAATTTACTGACCCTTAATTAACCATATGAGTATTGTAGCCATCAACCTTAGCTATATCACCCCAACATGGCTGACCCACTAACAAAACACAAGACTTTGTGCGTCACTCCGTATCCACTGTATGACGAAAATGAGAAATTGGACACAGGGTTACTCCGCTTGTGACGGATTAATGATCAACCATGAACATTGGTCAATAACGCAACAAACCCCTCTACGCCACACCCAAGCACAGCCGCAACAGCAAACCATATCCCAAGCTTTGTTTTGTAACCCACGTCTTGCTCAATGCTGCCAATTCATGCCTAAAGTGTTTGGCATACCGAATCCCTAATCACAATTCACATCTCCTATGTGTATTTAGTACTCATGTTGGTAAATCAGCCAAAAGGCTGATGTGAGGTAGCTTGAAAGTCCCCACGAAATTAGCTGCTCTATTCCGCGTCTCAAGTTTTCTACCCAAGTAAAATTATATATATATATATATATATATATATATATATATATATAGATGGATGGTTCGTCTCAGCCAGTTTCCAAATCAGCCAGTCCTTCGCATGCCCGGAAAAGCACTAGGTTGCAGTTTCAGCCTGTTGGGCACCATTACAAGTGTGCATCCATCGGATACATCAGGATTCGAACCCATGACTACCAGCGGTTTGCACCGCCAGTCAGCAGCTTATGCTACTGGGCCATACATACGCGGGTTAGATGAGCAGTTTTGAGCATGGCACGGAAATCTGATAGCTGGGCAAACCAAGTAACCTTTTTAAGATCTACCAGTTTTCTTTAGAGTGAGACTGAGACTGTATTTAAGAGCAAATAGAAAGGTTTCTGTACAACACTATCCAATTATGAAAAATCAGAAGCATTTGATTCCGAATCGTCAGCGGTAGTGTTTGGTCAGTTAATCGTTTATCCTTGTTCGGTAAGAATTCCTATTGGTATTATTTCCAGGTACAGGATATATTTTTCCATTGTATGTGCACCGTTTGACAAAAGCCCCGGGTTAAGAAATACTGGTCGATACTTGTTTTAAAACACCACAGAATCGGCCCCTATTCGTTCTTCTGGTAGCGTACTCCATAAGTTTACCATTCTTGTTTCCATACAAAGCTGATGTGTTTCCTTGTCCATCCAGGGGACCCTGAGTTTGTAACCGTGTCCTCGCGTGTTACAGGGTTCCAGCAGCTGAACTATTGGTCACATTATGGGGAAGTGATTCAAGTGTACTACTCGATGTGTCATAATAAATTCAATGCTTACTCGGCGGTAGGATAGTGTTTAGAGTCCGAGCTTTTCACAACGTTTTTCATACAGAAGCTTCCGTAGACTGGGTATCATTCTAGTTGCGATGTGCTGTATTTTCCCCAGCTTTTCAGTTTCCCTCTGGCTTATCGGATGGTAAGCTGGGGCGCCGTATTCAAGGACGGTCTGATGGGCGAGGTGAATAGGTGATGAACGGTTTCTACGAAACATGTGGAGAAACTGCGTCTTAATGTTCAGAGCATACGAAGTACCGCACGGTACAATTTCCCTGTATATTCTAGTGATATCATATCAATTCGCGAGAGCACTCCTAACTCTCTGACAGATGTGTTATGGTGGAGTAACTGGCCGTTCAAAGTGTATGATTGAGTGGCAGGCCGTCTGGTGATACTGATGAACACTGAATTGCTTGCGTTAAGAGGGTTGTATTTCAGTGGACCAGGTTGGCAGTCGATCTAAGTCATGCTGAAGGAGAGTGCAATCGTCCTGGTTCTTAATGATGCTCTAGATTTCCAAATCATTTGCAAACAAGGCACATGGTGACTGGAGCTTCTACGGGAGGTCGTGGATATGAATAAGAAACAATACTGGCCCAAGTACAGTTCCTTGAGAAAGGCCACTAGTCGATGGGAACCAGTCTGTCACGCAGTCATTTACCTGTACTCCAAACTTTCGTCCCACAATAAACTCGTGTAATCACTGAAGTAGCGTGACACCGATTCCGTAAGTCCTCAGCTGACAAAGGAGTACCACACGATTCAGCCTGTCAAACGTCTTACTAAAGTCGATGTACACCATGTTAACATTCTTCCGTTTGTTGAGAGCTCGTACCCACTGGTGGTTTGCGTACATCAAGTTGGTGATGCAGGATCTCTCTTTCGTAAAGCAGTGTTGCGCTGGCGTCAATACGTCCACGATTCGAATATTTTTAGCGCTGCAAGACTTGGAGTTTCGAATCTAATTACTTTCTCCCACGGCATTACTTACTTTTAAATGGGAACTGTAGGATAACATTGATCATGCGCTTTGTTGATTTGTTCATAAGTAACGAAATTTCTCACGAATTCGCAATGATTTAGGTGCGAGTACGTTATACAAACGCAGCCATATCCTCCACTGTCAGAAGATGTGTTATTAGAAATATTACGCTTGGAACGTCTTCACTACTGGACTAAAACCATGCGAATTAACTCGAATTGGTTATGAAGCTATTGTTGTGCAAAAATGCAATTAATTCCGTTCTATTTTGGAAAGCACTATTTACTCCTTTCTTTTTCTCTTTATAGTGATAATCTGCAATATGGTTTAATTGAAGTCTTCATATTCATAACCACGTAGACTCTGTACTACAAGTGTTACTGGGCAAAGTTGCAAATGTGTTGGACGTCCATGAATTTTATCGGCGACTATGAATCCAGTAGCCGGAAACTAAGTGCAATTTTCTTTTGTTCGGGAAGCGGAATGGAAAACAAAACATCGATAGACAACCGCGTTATTCCGCATACTACTGCACTGTTTCAGTTTTGGTCCACAGACATTACCAGTTGAGCGGCTGAGTATTGAGTTTTTACTGTAGGGCTGCGTTGTAAAGTACTGCTTATGTACATTCAGCCCATTTTCTGATAAATCTGAGTGTATTCACTTCGTGAGTTCACCCCGTTATCTCTTTTTCCTTCTTTTAGTGACCGCGCAAGCGCGCCACTTCTAGCTTTCACCTGGGCCTGCTATAGTGTACCGCTATACAGAAGATCCCTAGAAAATGCAAGGATTAGTTTTTGGCCTGAACGGCTGACTACCTTTTAAGCACAATCGGCTCCCGGTTATTCTATGAAATGTTTTCGACTGAGCTTCTCGTCAATAAGACGTTGCACATCAGTAGTAGTTAATTATGTACCGGATGTGGGTCTTACCAGGCAACTATTGGTAGACGAAGAGGTGAAGACTAGATCTGTGTTAGTATGAATTGCTTTGGAGGCCCTTTGCTGATAGCTAATTATGTGAACCACGAAGAGTTTTAGGAACACTGTCACAGCGAATTCTGCTCCATCCAGCAAATGAAGATAGGATGCCAACGTTAGTGAAGAAATAGCTACTGATTAAACTGCAAGGAAAGACAATGGGCGCTTCCACTATACGTTACGGTGGTTCGAATCACTCTACGTCTTAGTTGAATAGGTCACTAAAACTACTATGCTTAATAGATGACAGCTATAGCTGGCCAGCCGGCCGAACACAAATGCAAAAACCAACGCTTGGTTCTCTTCTCTTGCTGATAATCGGAATTTCTGGGGAGAATTCCTAAAAAAAACCTGTCATATTTTGTTCGCATTCGCTTTTTACTCGAATATATTCACTTCTTCCTGAGTCTCAGAATAGTTAACAACTGTGGTGCTGTTTGTTTGAAGGAACCTGTGAGCGGTTTATCAGTCAGGCTTCTTTCATTTATCCGGTTAGTGGGGTTTTTGAAAAATATTCCCTCCGATTTTTCGTTTCACTCCGCATAACTTTGCGCTATCTACAAATTGGTACTTCACATAACACTGCACAGCGAACCGTTACATCTCCTAACTCTATCTTATACTTTCATATCATCCATTATCATTCTCAGGTTGTTTCATTCATTTTTTCTTAAACAATTTTTTTAATTTTGAACGTTAACACTAGGGTTTTGATGGTAACTTTCATGCTCCTAATACCTTCTTTCAACCACGCGTATTGCCTTTTGAATGGTTACTTTTTCGGAATCTCCAAAGTTCATCTTCATGACTGTAAGCTACAGAGTATTAACATGCTAAGTAGGGGAAACGGCATCTCCATCCACCGTCGGATTCTGTAGCAGCTCAGAAACAGCCAAAGACAAACTGAAGCCGCTAAGCATTTCCCTGAATGGGAACTGACCCAACTGTCAAGGCAAACAATTGCATCATACAGTTGAATGATAACGTTTTTAAACTGTAAACCTATTAACGAACTACTGAAATTGATGGCAGCTCAATTTCGGACTATAACATGTCCAACTCTGATTCGGATATGTCAAATATCCAGCATTCTGATCACGCAAGACATTTTTATTGCAATTATGTTTGGCTTATAGCAGGTATATATTGGGTGTTGCCAACCCGAAATCATTGCAGTCAATGACGCTTTTCGACTTTGTTTGAGCTCATCAGGTAGAGATAACAGACCTCGAACCAGGGACTATTGGAATGTAAGTTGGGACGTCTATCCCATAAGCCACCAGGTCATGACAAGTAACGCTTGGCACAATATCTACCTGCTTCAGCATTGATGGTCCAAGTGACTGATTTGACCAAGTTTCATTTCAATTGGAACGTGTATGCATTGTTAGGGAGAGTTTGATGGCACATATTGTTTCTGATAAGCTTAAACAAAAAGCAATTAATCGTTCTATACATAAAGCCATAGAGTAAATCACGGCTACTTTACCATTAACAGAATTATAAAATGAATGCAGTTGAACTGCTATTTTGGCCTACCCAAGATTGACGGCAGGGTAGACGCTAAAGGCATTATATTAAATGCGTCTTAAATCATCCACTCAGTACTGAAATCGCAAAATGCGTGTAACAGCGACTGAGTTGCAGGAATGGGACAACCTGAATGACGAAAAACCTATCCGTCATTATGAGATCAGAGTAGGAAGGCTTTGTGACATACATACTGAGAACACACTGGCTTTGAGGGATTTACAAACTGTGCGTGGGTAGACCGGAGGAATGTGGGCTCACAGGTGGCTTGCACTATCGGCCCTGGTGAAAGTGAAGCGCCACTTCAACCACAAGGTACTTGTATGCATGCAGTTATAGTCTAACTGCTACAACATCTGACGCCTGTACATTATGGCAGAATATACACTGATAACTACGGATGGGTCTTCATTAAAAGTAAATACAATTCTACTTGCTGCTCAAAAAATCGGTTTAAAGCCCATAGCATCTATAGTATAAAAATCGCACACTACGCAGTGGAAACAACAGCTACTGTCTGAATTCCGCCAGTTTACCGCATCTCATTGAGTCCACTTTATCACTTGTCCCGAGCCAACTCCATAAGATGGCCTATATTGTCTTTACTTGGATGTTCTTGGTCGTATACCTGTAGTTACTCTTTCACCCTCGCCAGAAAGTTGCGACAATTATCGCTCATATGGTGTCGTTTGGGCAACAGCTCAGACATGCCGCAAGTCAGAGGCCAGGAAAGTGAACACTTGTTGCACTTGGTAGACCCAACATGATTAATCAAACAATCATGCGCAGCCTTTCTCACAAGTTTAAATGATGCTTTCTTCTACCGTAGCGGAATGATCTGCGACTTACCTTTACCCCCAGTTACAAGGTGAGCGAGTGACTTCCCGAAATATGCAGTCGGTAGGTTAATTTAGACCACTGGCAAGAGGTAAAAAACTGACAAAACTGAGTCGCGCAATAGCCGCCATCGAACTTCTTGGTCGATGTTTGCGTCATACAACCGGTAGACCTCGACTTAATAAATCGAGGTAGAACCCTGCTCTTGTACTACTGTTGGCACTTAATTCAGTTCATCTCACAAGTTCTGCCCCTTCTGTGGGCTCAAGCAATAATGCACTTAATTCGGCGTATACGCATCGCTCATTAGGAACAGGATGTGCTTCTGCGTCCCCTCCTTCAACAGTTTCTAAGAAAAATTCGAAGAGTACCGTGTTAACGTTTCTTGTTAGTGGTCCTTGGTTGAGTGCTAAAGAGCAGATTCTCCACCACTTCTATCATCTTTGTAAATCTGACACACTGCTAGTTCGTAGTGACCGGAAAATCAACGAACCGTGTTTCGAGTAATGGGCCCAGGCTCCTTGTTGCAGTTGAATGCCTTGTCGGGGGGTGGGGAAGGTGGGTAATATTCCACGACTAGGATTATTCAGATGTCTCCGACATGTCTTTGGACTAGGTTGCATTAAAGAAGCCATTAAGGTCTCCGATGTTATATCGTGTGATACATCTCTACTTGTATGGATTTACAGAGCGATAGATTTGTCAAATAATGATCACCACTAGCATATATAAACTTGTGATCCAGGACTCGACATCCCACCGGTCACATGGTCATCACAAACTCCCCTAGCAACCTACAGCGGAGTTTCAGCATGTAAGAAAGTAGGTGAACGGGCCCAGGACGATTAATCCTCCACGAAATCCCACTACATACTTAATTTGCTGTTAATTTCCGGTGTTCCCAAATATGATGTGTTCCGTTTGGCGAAGATTTTATAACGGATGCGAACACAGACTGATCGGATTCCCTGTTGTGAATCGCGTGAGATTAGCCATAGAGAAAGAAAACTGAACAGCAGTGAGAAATGCAGTCTACTAACTCGATTAGCGTAGCTCTTCATGTAGTGTTACAGAACTAGAATACATTTTTCTTATCAAGTAGTCTGAGTGCCGTTACAAATATTTCGATGAATACCGTATCAGTGACCGCTTTCAATTCCTAAATGTTTGGATAAATATGATTCAAGAATAAGTGCAAAGGATCTCACCCACAGCCTGAGTCAAGACCTCGCTTGCGGCCTTCCAAGATGGGGATTTAGTTGGATAGCTTATATTGTATAGTACGGTAAGGAATCAGTGAGGATCCTACGTTCCTTCGCTCAGCTCGGACCATTAACTTTCTCACACCAAACGCAAATTATTATTAAATATTATTGTATTATTCTCATTCCTATTATTCTGTCTGCATGTGTTAAGCCAACTGGATGACTTGCATCTAGGCGCAGCGATCAAATTTAACAAAGTAAATTGAAACAAAGTGGCAGAGAAAATGAAGAAACCAAAATATGCTTGCAAGAAACCCATCGTGACACATCATCAAGCTAAATAAACTTTGCAACGATGCATTGTTACAGCCAACCCAAAGCGCGTCCATGAAGAATACCCTGCATAGAAAGGTAACTGTGCAGGTGGGGAACTCAGCGGAATTCACTGTGCTCAATGTTTGAGCAGTCGGTATTCAGTGTCTAGGTTACATTTTGACAGCCAACCTGCCATTGACCAGAAATACGTTTACGGTTTTCAAACAGTACTTTGTTCGCCGAATTGCCTGTTGCTTCTGTCTGCAAGCAGAAAGACTTCTATGAAGGACTGCTTCCAGTTTGAACAGAAATCATCATCCTTATACACGTTAGCTAGAGGAGTAAAACACCTCAGCTACTGTGTCGTAATATATAAAAGAAAAAAAGCAAATAAATACAACAGTTGCATGTCAGCTGAGCTACATGCAGCGAATAGGCATCGTTTCGGTGAGTTACCTGCCGGCTACTACGCAACAAAAAATTATTATGTGAAATTATATTGTGCAACGAACAGAGGTCGTGCTTGGAGGGGAAGATAAAAGGGATGAAGAGGGACAAAGAAACTCACAGCAGGAACGCCACTGAGGTCGGTTCATAGCCATATCACCAAGTGTATCCAACCAAACGTGCTAATGGTCATTCGGTCCCAAACAAGGGAGCCGTGACGCTCCAACCGAGGCCAGCTTCGAAGGGAGTGCCTTCATTCGTCTCAACAAAGTAATCGCTTGGCCACCCCACCTCTTCTTTCATCCACACCCCCGGCGCGCAAACAACGAAAGTCGCGGGAGTCGATGAGCAGACCTGCCTAAAGCGTGGCCGAACCATGGGAGCCTGGTGCGTGAAATGACGGTGCTGAGCTGTTCAGTACGTTTTCCTGTGCCATGAACAAGGCGTCGAACATGCCCGTTGCTCACACTGTGTTCCCACCAGATATGAGCCAAACTGCGAAGGCACCGGTGGTCGAACGTAACTTGCCTCTTTATGTTGACTGATCTAAGGGGGCAGGTTTCGCAACCGTACAGTAGGGTCGAACGTACCGCTGCATTGTACAGTCTACCCGAGAGTGATGTTGCACAGCCGCTATAACAGGCGAAAACCAACAAAAGCACCTCGACATTTTGCTATACGGTTCGTGATCTCATCTTCAATACCAAGTGCGCTGATACAACTTCCCAGGTAGTTGCATTTCTAAACTAATTCTACCTTTGCACTTCGATGGTGCAAAGCAAAGTCCGAAGCGGCTGACAGTCAGTGCTAATCTGTCCAGTACAGCTTGGCACGTTTGTGGGCTGTCACAAATGAGGGCAATTTCCTCTGCATACTCCAGATCAAGAAGTCGTTCTCCTGGGAGTAGCTCCACACTTTCTAAGTCGATCTTGTAAATGCGATCTCCATGACTTCCTCAATAGCGAAGTTGAAGAGGAAAGGTGACAGCAGGCAAACTTGTCTTACACCGCTGAAGATATTGAAGGGTGACGAGAGCTGGCCGTAAGCCTCTCACTCTGCCTGAGGTACGCGCATACAATGCTCGGGTAATATTTACCTATTTTTCGGGCACACCCCTATTGAGCAGAGAGACCCAAAGGGAAAAACGTTCAATCGAATCGAAGGCACCTTTCATATCCAGGAACACGACTACAGTGGACCGCCAATATGTGTGAGGGTGCTCCAACAACTGACGTAATGTGAATATGTGGTCCATGTATACCCGACCTCGACGAAACCCGGCTTTCTCCTCACGAATCAGGATTTCACGAGCGCCAGACAATTTGTGAAGGATTACAGAGGCAAGTAATTTGGAAGCGATGAGAAGCAGATTGATTCATTTATCTTTGCCGCATTTCGAACGTGAGTCTCCTTTGAAGAGCAGGACAATAATAGGACGGCTTCAGTCGGTCGGGACAGTTACGTGCTCCCACAGTTTCACTAGTTATTCGTGCAAATCAGCCACAAGAGCAGGTCCCACAAAGTTGAAGAGGGCTGAAGGAAGATCATCTGGTCCCGCGGCTTTGTTCAACTTCAACCGTCGCATCCCACGTTTGGCTTCTGAGCAACAAAGCTGATCGAAGGGAGAGCTAAGGGAGAAGTGCCATCAGTGGCCAGACCTGTCCTCTGCACACCCATAATATGCAAGACAATGGAGCAGGAGCCGTGCGATACCTCAGTTAGATATCAGTCATGGCGGTCTGCCGCCGTCGCCCATTGCTCAGTGATATAAGTACATGACTCGCAAGAGTCAGGTCGTGCTTTCGAATCCGGCAGGATTCGGCAGGTGCGCGCTACTGACGAGTCCCAAAAGGACGACACGGCCGCCTAACGCTTTCCTGGATGTGTGGGGGCTGTTTGCCTGTGTCTAACTGCGACGAACCTACGCAAAAAATACAGTACACCCGGTTGTACTTGGTCAACATAGGATGAGGTGTTTGCACGTTCTCCGGCACCACCACTTTAACAGATTTTTGTCGGAAAAACTTACCATTGCTTGGTATTCTGACCCGGCCGGTAGCCGGCGTCTCTGTGCCCAATTTCCGGCGTTTGTACGTGCAGTCCGTAACGTATCGAGCGCACAATATGTGATTGGTCCAAGGTGCACAGTACCAGTGGCACATTCAGGCTCCAGGTTAGTATTGCCTCTGGTCGAAACCATATACCGCAGGAAGATAATAATAATAATAATAATAGGAATAATAATAATAATAATGGACATGTTTCTCCTCAAGTGAAAAGCTGTGACAATATTTGGCACAGAACATACACTCACAGGTGAGCACTATAACGTTATCTTCTTATATTTGTCTGCATTTCGGGCAGGGTATTTGCCACGTATGTTTGTCTTATGCGATGGTAGGAGGCAAGTTTGCAGTCTGTGTATATTGTAGACACTGAGGACTAATTACATTGCATGAATTGGTGATATTACACCCATTAGACATTATCTGGGCTTACATTGACTGAATGTTCAAATGACCTTATCCATGAACAAAGCGACATAATGGTGTCCAGGTAGAGGTGGCTTCCCAACTTACTACGAAATTTTAGCACAGTCTCACACGACCTGATGGTGAATGGCAACCGATTCCACAGCGAAGCATATATGGTGGGACGAAAGTTAGACCGCAAATTTGTCTTGCCTAATGGTATAATCAGGTTAAGGTCTTTGTTACCTAGGTCTCGCGTGTAATTGTGCTGCAATGTTATGGATGAATTGATTGCAATGAGTACTGCTATGAATCAATTTGTACAACAGTCTCGTTATCTTTTAGTCTTCGCAGCCAAAGCAGATGGAGCTGGAGTTGCTGGCATCGCTCTCGAGAGTTTAGGATAGCAGTTTTTCCCAATACTTGCTTAGTAAAGGACCGTTGAAGAATTTTACTGATGTTCTGTCTGATTTCCTCATTTTGCCTCAGATTATGCTGCGATACTCCAGGATGGGACGATTAAGGATATTGCATAGTTCAACTGTAGTTGTGATTGTATGCCCGTTATGAGAGATGTGAGTGAAGGATTGTCTGGCTCGTGCTATCTGGTACTCAATCTGTTCAGAGAGGTTGAAGGTACAGAAATATCTGATTCCGAGGTCACGGGGAAACCTTTGTACACAGATGCGTTCGCTGTTACGTGTGTTGGATATTTCGGGTGTCAAACGACCGCAACATATGATACGTGACTGTTGTGCTTAAAACGTCATCATCCACCTGTCGCACCACGTCTCAAGCGAATGAATGTATTCTTGAATGAGTGGTAGTATATTCCGGAGTTCAACTCCTCGGTACTTGCAGACAAATGTCATATCATTAACAAGTACATACGGCACGCCATGGTTGTTAACCGAACTGCTATCATTGACACAAAGAAGGGAAATTAATGTGCCTAGCGAACATCTTTGTTTAAGCCCGCTGGTAATTGGATGCAGGGAAGAGCAGCGGACGACTAAGGTGATTACTTTAGCGAGACCGTTCATGTATGATGACAGCCAACCCATTAATGTGCAGCGGACTTCAAAGAAATCTTGCCGAATCGGTAACCGTTTGTGTGACACCTGATTGAATGTTTTCTGCATGTGCAATCATAGAATTAATATGCCATATTATAAGTCAATGGAGTTTGGTACATAATTCAGGTAATGCAGCTATCAGCATGTGTACGCTCGTTAGTCAAGGAAATCAGTTTAGGACTTGTCTATCAGCTCCAGTGAGTTGATGAACTTCCTCACAGTTTTTCAGTAATTTCACAAATAATCCAGCTATTATAAGAGAGTGTTGGTTTGGCTTGTTATTGTCCATCTCCTGTTTTGCGCAGCCCTTGTGGCGAGGGATGATGAAGGAAGTGTTCCATTGCTATGCAAATTACTTGGTTCCCAGTGAAACGGCAAACATATACAAATGGAGCAGTGACATATCAGGCCCCCCCCCCAGTTTCATGGCGGATAAGGGATGCCATCAGATTCCAGAATTGTGCACGGTTGAATAGAATGTGTTGCTTGGCGGATATTGCCTAGAGCAATAGCACTTTAGATGGAGCCTTAGTGTACTTAACAACAGTGCGTGATTGACCCGGTCGAATGCTTTTGAGAAATCTACGTAAATCACGTCGGTTGGAGTATGATTGTCTGCCTCTGCAGTCCAGGAATCAAGGGCTGCGAGAAGATTCGTGGTGCACGAGTGAGCCCTGCGGAACCCGTGCTGTTCCGGGGCTATTAAGGACAGATTTTCTAAATGACTGCGCAAGAAATCGTCTATGATACTCTCCATTACTTTGGAGGCAGTGGGAAGCAGTGCTTTCGGGCAATAATTAGAGGGGTTTGTCCTGTCACCACCCTTGTATATCGGCGTTATGACCCCTTGCTTCCAGGCATTCGGGTATTCGGCACTGGTGTAGGAGCGGCTGTACAGTAAGGCAAGCGGCTCGGCCAGTACCGTAGCGCACTCACGTAGAAATATGGGAGGGATCCCATCCAAACCCGGCGATTTGTCTGTCCTTAATTTTTTAAATTTCTCCAGGACTTTCTCTGATGTAAACTGCACGGGATGTCTGGCAGCGATGGGGGTAAATTTAGCGCCTTCCATTGTACTGCGTGCGAAGGTGCTGAAAACGGACTCGTACTGAATCTTCAGCAATTCCGCAGCTTCTTTGTCCGACATTGTGGTATTGCCTACGGATCTGAGCAGGCTGCCAACGGCAGCGCGCGATTTAGTGAGAGACGCTATATGCTTAAAGAAGACCTTGGGGTTTTCGGCGAAGCTTTTAGCGAGAGATAGCTGGTACGCTTTTCTGTCTTGGCGAACAGCTGCTATACAGGAATTTCGCACTCTACAGTATTGTGCTCGCGAATCAGAGTCGCCAAAAAGTAAGAATCTGTCCCAGAGGGCCTTCTTCCTGATCAGCCTAAGCGTAGCAGGCTGAAGTTGCCTGTGGCGTTTCGGCGCATAAGCGCGCACTGTGGGGACGTGTGCCCTAATTGCGTCGTGGATGTGAGCGGCGATGTAGTTCCAATGGTCGTCGACTGTGGGGGTTTGTGCTGCCAGGGACCAGTCGACTCGTGAGAGGAAATCTTTGATCTCGTCATAGTCCGCTCGACGAAAGTTAAGCCTGATGGGCAGTGCTTTAGCGTTGAGCGTGACGTTCGCCACCACACGAAAACTGATAACTGCATGATCACTTGCACCAACTGGGGCGCTCAAATTAACGTTGTCAATTAGATGTGGCTCGTTGGTGAGCAGCAAGACGAGTTTCGACGGGTTTTGACCGTCTCGCCACCGGTCACTAGTGTAACTAGTAACTAGCTCAGCAAAAATACCCTTGGCAAAATGATGAATAAAACCGGTAGTGGCCAGCGTGCTTTTAAACCACACCGATAACTGACCAGATGGGTGTGGGTGAAAACTCTCGAGATACTACCCCACATGAAAGCAGGTCACCGGGAGACGGTACCACCAATGCCCGTATTACTTCACTTGTTCTTTTTTTACCGTACTTCATTTTGCACTGAACCTGCTATGCTCCTGATTGCTAGTTACCTCATCTCGACCGTCTTGCTGTCTTACCGATATTTCCCATTAACTTACTACTTAGACCACAGCCTCGCACTTAGTTGTGGTGTATTTCCTCTATCTCTCTGCACCAAAAATCGCAACTATTGCACACTTTACTAATCACCTGTCTTTGTCATCTTCTACAAAACTACGATCCACTGAATAAGTCCTGACTTTGTACTGAATAGGTGGCTATTTCTTTGTCTATTTATCTGTTCAATTCTCCCATTTCTACATTGCCTCTTCCGTGCATAGTCACGCACACCCTAACTATCCACCTGCAAGTGAAGGCTGAAAGGAATGTAACTGAGCGCACCCAGCATCTCAACCACCTGGCAGCACAAAACACAACTTGATTAGTTCAACACCATCATTAGACCAAGTAATGTCTAGACACTACGCTATGCCTTAACACCCTACGATGCGAATGCTGCCAAAATTATTCTGATAGAGCAACTTGAGATTTATGATCCACTGGAGTTAACTTAATATAGTCTTTTCCTAAATTTCGAAAAGCTAAGTTGCTACTCGTAAATAGCACCAAATGTAATACAAGTCAAATAAGTAAGTTTGGGTATTACTCATCTGATTTTGTTTAGTGAATCTAGCGGTTACACTATTTTTCAAACTGCCCCTACCCCATCTAACCGCCGCCACCACGGCACCACCAAGCTGAACCGAAAACAACCAAATGAGAATGCCCGCGAACTGGTAGCATCCGGAGACAAAAGTACCAACTGCAAATATTATCAAAACTATCCCTATTGTAACCCAGTGGGAAACCAAAACATTGACATTCTGGCATGCCTGAGCATGTTGCAAAATAACTATGAGCCGACCCATTGTGGGCTCAGTATTTCTGTACCAAGAAAAAATACACCATATTATTATTACTACTATTGTAGATGACCTTATTCCAATAAAAATTTATAACAGGCATTCACGGAATTTGCAATTGTGAAGGATGTATGCCAGAACAATAGATGCAATGCCGACCTTCCGTAGCGCTGCGTTAATTGTTTGTTCATTGACTTATTTATCTAGTTAGTTACTGCAGAAGCTACGACGGTCTTTGCGCACCTGTGAGAGTTTGGTCTTCCTCAGCAAGGCGATTTTCCACTGGGCATGCACCCAATGCTCCAGCTTGCTTGTGAACTTGATACGGCGCGGTCAAATCACGGGGCTATGGTGAGCACTGACCAACCTGCTGAGTTTCCATAATGTGCTAGCGGGAGTAATGCTGTTCCTTTTTATGCATTTGGATTAGTTGTCGAGTTACACGGCAAATGCTGCAGATACATGCATTTAAATCCTCATGGAACGAATCCGTTGCTATTCCCATGCCGCAGGTATGTTACATTGCATCCACAGAATGCCATCACGGCGGTGATGCGAATATTTCCCAGTCATTTCTGCGATATGGCCAGTTGGATGTTAGGCAACAATAGGCCTTACTCACTGCGTTAGTTGACAAGATGTTAAGGGCATAATGTTTTGAGCACCCACCGGCTACCTATCCCTAATCTTAAGTTTATGCAGTATTCTTAGTGTATCGCACTAAGAGCGCGTAGCTAACGAGCATCCGTAAGTGGTAGAAGACAACAAACTTATGGCAAGATTCGTTATTGAGGAATTCAGATGCAACCAGAGTACCGAAAGTGGAAAGCAAATAGGCATCGAAGTCACACACACACACAGAGCAGTTGAACGGCATAGGCTCCTGAGTCAGTTGACGTATTGGGTACGAACAGGCACACAGTAACACTCAGACAACCCCAGCACACCTACCATCATCACATGTTGCATGGGTACGCCGCTAACGAGCCAGCCAATTGCCGCAGCTCAGAGCGGAGAAGCATCTGTCCTGAGCTCCAGACAAGCCTTTCACGTACTCGCTGCGGCTGCGCGATGAGGTTGAGTGTCTGCTTCTCAAGCCCTTGGCACAGTAACAGCTGCCTCTGCCGTATCACGTGCGTTGGTGCACGCGTTGGGTACCAGACTGGCCTACTTGGCAAAGACAGTCAAGCATGATTTAGACGGTTGCAGCCTTCAATGATGCGTCCGTGGCTGCCTGCTTATGTTGTCCTCTGAGTGCAGTGAAACAGAGTTCGTCCACAATTGGTGTCACCCACAGTTACCCTACTATGCGATCCGGGCTGTGAGGAACCATAGCGTAATAAGCGGAGGCTGACCGAACTAGTTCTGAACCGGGCACAATTATTTCACTCTTTCAAGAAACTGGCAGACACAGACCCAGGACGGTGCTTCGGCTACAATTTCGGAGACTGCGCATACAACGTCAGCCGTGCTAGCGTAATTCTAAGGTTAACCACAACCACGGGCAAAGAATTTATAATTTTGAGACAATTAAGACCTCCTTCACAAAACAAGAAACATGGTACAAGCTTCTTAGATAGATTAATCCCGGTATTCTTACTTAGTTTAAATATCATGCAATGATGCTTTTCCTCGTTCAATACTACATCAATGACGTTTCGGTTATCTGACGTTCTGTTTTTGGAAATTCTGTAGCGCTGCTTGTCATGCATATTTTCTCTGCCAAATCGTTCCGAAATCACGCTTGTTTCACTTTGCGCACCTTCGACATTACATAATGCATCCTGTGTCATTCAGTGGCTACCTCTCCTGTTGCCTATCTCGTCGGTCCGTTGAAAGCGGAGAGAGTGATTTCCAGTCTCGACTAAGACTGTTAATATTTCGAGCACGGTAGGCTGAAGTACACAACGAACAACTGCCAGTGTTAAAAGAGCAAGAAAGAACAATATTTCGATAGGGTCATTTGCGTTCAGCTATTCCGCGTATTTTTGTCAGCCATTTACATATACCTGGTGGATTGAATAGATTGCATACAGAGATCATCAGGATGTGCATTCATATAGCCGCTACATGAATGACACTTTTGTTGTTGCACACATTGCCGAGCAAGCAGAACAACTACTGTCGGCGCTAAGCAGCTGTTACCCCGCAAGCGAATTTACAGTTGAGAACGAATCTTACGAGACCTTCCAATTTTAGATGTTCGCTTAAGAAACCTAAATGGTACACTACCCTATGTTTGACATTTAGTGTCCTGTGAATTACAAACGAGCTTCGGTTTGTACCATCTTTGCGATAGCTAGCCAGCTATGCTCAGAGAAAGCGATTACATTGAGCTGCAACGCGTCTCCTCTACAGTACGCGAAAATGGACGTGCGGAGAAGTTCCTAGAAAAACACTCAAACGGGAACGCGAACATCGGGAATGAACGAGTGACCGACGTCCCTAATAATAATGTGCATAACGCTGAGATTCAAAGGAGATTAAAATCGCAGGAGATTCAGATATCGATTCCGTCAATCGATAACAGAGGTAGTACGCTGGTGAGCAGGTGGTTTGGTACCAAGTGAGGAAGTTGCTGTTTAAATCCGCCCTTGATATGACAGGCACTTGCGTTTCACTATAGGCGCTGCCTGCGTACTGTGCTCTTGCAAGCACTGGAAATGCATTGTAAGCATGTGTTGTGGAGCAAATGTCACCGTCCAACAAGGTTCAAGATCTCTCTGCTTTCTGATGACAACATGTATCGGCGTAGCTTGCACGTCGGCAGCACTGTATGTCACTGCGTGCATAAATGGCTGCTTGCTTAGCTGACTGTAATAGTTGTCCATGTCAGGGTTAGCGTGCGCAGATCCCGCTGTAAATTATCCGCAACAAGCTACAAGGACGTCGGTAAATGAGCGAACAGTGTATGGCTGGTTTCCGTAATTATCTGATTTACCCGGGTGAACCTAGTGTGCCGCCACTATTTATTGGCCTGCCGTGCTGCCTTCGGCGAGGATGTGGCACTGAGCAATACGGCAGTCTTTGTAGCAAAGTGAAGTGTTCCGTTGTCGAGTGATGCGATTGACGAGGCCTTGAGACTAGCAGTCAAGTCACTGGATGTAATAGAGAGGTTCCATCTGCATTCATAATCATTTACGTAGTCTCATTTTGTGGGACGCTTGTGACTTCCAGACTGGTGTGGATCACCGGCCTGGAGTACCTATGTCCAATTCCTACGTTGTTATTTGTATTGCATTAGGGGACAACTAGGCTCGGCTCCGCCAGACTTCCCTTTGAACGGACGTTTGATTTATCACGACGCGCACTGCTTGGACGGTAATACTCTTGCAATCTGTCTCGACTTTCAAAACATTCCGTTGCAGTCACAGCGTCCATGAACTGAAGGAGTACGCGACAACTGCGGTGCTAGCCACGTGATCGTAAGAAGTCACTTTTATTCTTCTTCGCTTCAGCTCATCCGGAATGCAAGGAAAATGAGCAAGCTCGTGGGGCATATGATCAGTAGGCTTAACGGAGAACAGTTTCTATGTCTTCGGTTTCACACTTCATGTAAAATGGCTTCAGTGATATCAGGAGACAAGGTGCTGTAACGCGCTTGTGTGGCTGATATTATGGAGTTGTGCCAGGAGATAATGTTGTAGTGCATATATATATATATATATATATATATATATATATATATATATATATGACTGGAACCGCGGTAATTTAGACACCATACATACGCGACAGATGTCAAATATATGCACGCGTTATTTCTGCAATTGCTTCACATGACTAGATAAGCTTAGCTCCAAGTCAAACGCAATATATCCTTGTTGCCTTAACCCTCTCCTTCAACACGGTATATCGAGGATGGCGAACGGCTCACTACCCCTACCTGCAAGGTTATTAGCAATGGACACGTTCCCAATGCTCCTACACATATTTACCGCTCAAATAAGCCGCGATTACAATGACTCACACAACAGTGACGCGAACACTACTTCCATCATTTATGATACGTTGTCATTACTTTTGATTAATGCCAGATGGATTATCAACAAACGGTATTTCTTAAGCATGCTTGTATTTTAAACAGGCTGCAAGCAATCTTCATTACCGAAACGTGGTACCCCGCTGATATATTAGACCGTAATCCAATTACCCTCCCCCCCTTTAACATCTCTATCATAAAGATCGCTGTAAAAGAAAAGGTGGAGGATGCCTCTTGCAACTCCATCACATATGTGCAGCTGAGCGGTTTGAACATCCACAGCTGGCAAATGTCCCTGATTCTCTCCGGTTCTCCGTCTCAGGATCCTCGATGTACTTGCATCTATCCGCAACCCGCCAAATTCATCGACCATGAATGATGTCCGTATCACATAAGCTTTCGATTTCGCATCAGAATAGACGCACCAACAAAGGACAATTGTAGGGTATTTCTACATACCGAAGATACAATGGTTCTCCCAGACCATGTTGTCTATACACAGAGCCTATATTTATTTAGTCATTGGACACAGTGGGTTATTATACCAACGAGGTTGACGAACACACTAAACGTGATTTTTACCTTGGGTATGACCAACGTATAGAGTGACGTTCCAGAGAACATCCCTGGTAGCGATGGCAACACGATACTCTTAGCCTTCACCGTTAAAATAGTCACCAAACAAGTACCTCCTTCCAACTACATCAGCCGAATTGTTAACAGGATACTCTTCCGTCAAATAATCCGGTCCTGCGATTGTGATGCCTTCTTTCTCTCCAACAATGCATGCACAGCCTGGAAGCACCTCTATCATTAGTTTCAGCAAGCCGTAACCCTCATTGCTGCACAAGAAAAACGAATCAGTAACGTTTAAAAAGAAGCAGCCAAACGTTCAATGAGTCAGAAACCCAGCAAAACGATCGTACGCGAAATTAAGCTAGGATACTTGACAATGATTCCACAGATGCACCGACTCAGCTCTGAAATTAAGCACTTACAGTTGATGGGGAGAACACATGAAGACCAAGCAACATTGCGAATGGCTTGTAAAGCAAAAGAGCTGTTCCGACTTCTCCGTCGAAGAACCAACGAATGCTTTTCCTTGATCACTGAAATGGTGGCCGACATCCAGACGCATTTAGCTCTTTCTTCTCCACCTACGTGACCCTTGACACTAACGCTTTAATTACACTAAGGCTCCATCTAAAGTGCTATTGCTCTAGGCAATATCCACAAAGCAACACATTCTATTCAACCATGCACAATTCTGGAATCTGATGGCATCACTCATCCGCCATGAAACTGAGAGAGCCTGATATGTCAATGCTCCTTTTGTATATGTTTGCCGTTTCACTGGGAACCAAGTAATTTGCATAGCAATGGAACACTTCATTCATCATCCCTCGCCACAAGGGCTGCGCAAAACAGGAGACGGACAATGACAAGCCAAGCCAACGCTCTCTTATAATAGCCAGATTATTTGTGAAATTACTAAAAAAAATGTGAGGAAGTTCATCAAGTCACTGGAGCTGATAGACAGGTCTTGAAATGTTTTCCTTGAATAACGAGCGTACATATTCTGCTTGCTGTATTGCCTGAATTATATACCAGAGCCCATTGACTCAAAGTATGACATATTAATTTTATGCTTGCACATGCAGAAAACATTCGATCGGGTGCCACACAAACGGTTACCGATTCGGCAAGATTTCTCTGAAGTTCGCAACACATTAATGGATTGGCTATCATCATACATGAACGGTCCCGCTAAAATAATCACCTTAGGCCTCTATTGCTCTTCCCCGCGTTTAATTACCAGCGGGATTAAACAAAGATGTTCGCTCGGCACATTAATTTCCCTTCTTTGTATCAATGATAGCGGTTCGATTAACAACCATGGCGTGCCGTATGTACTTGTTAATGAGATGACATTTGTCTACATGTACCGAGGAGTTGAGCTTCGGAATATACTACCACTCATACAAGAATACATTCACTCGCTTGAGACGTGGTGCGACAGGTGGATGATGACGTTTTAAAAACAACAGTCAAGCATCGTATGTTGCGGTCGTTTGACACCCGAGGTATCCAACCCACGTAACAGCGAACGCATCTGTGTACAAAGGTTTCCCCGTGACCTCAGAATGAGATATTTCTGTACCTTCAACCTCTCTGAACAGATTGAGTACCAGATAGCACGAGCCAGACAGTCCTTCACTCACAGCTCTCATAACAGGCATACAAGCACAACTAAAGTTGAACTATGCAATACCCTTAATCGTCCCATCCTGGAGTATCGCAGCATAATCTGAGGCAATATGAGGAAATCAGACAGAACATCAATAAAAAGTCTTCAACGGTCCTTTATTAAGCAAGTATTGGGAAAAACTGCTATCCTAAACTCTCGAGAGCGATGCCAGCAACTCCAGCTCCATCTGCTTTGGCTGCGAAGACTAAAAGATAACGAGACTGTTGTACAAATTGATTCATGGCAGTACTTATTGCATTCAATTCATCCATAACATTGAAGCACACTTACACGCGCGACCTAGGTAACAAAGACCTTAACCTGATTATACCATTAGGCAAGACAAATTTGCGGTCTAACTTTCGTCCCACCATATATGCTTCTCTGTGGAATCGGTCGCGATTCACCATGAGGTCGTGTGAGACTGTGCAATCGTTTCGCTGTAAGTTGGGAAGCCACCTCTACCTGGACACCATTATGTCGCTTTGTTCATGGATAAGGTCATTTGAACATTCAGTCAATGTAAGCCCAGATAATGTCTAATGGGTGTAATATCACCAATTCATGCAATGTAATTAGTCCTCAGTGTCTACAATATACACAGACTGCAAACTTGCCTCCTACCATCGCATAAGACAAACATACGTGACAAATACCCTGCCAGAAATGCAGACAAATATAAGAAGATAACGTTATAGTGCTCACCTGTGAGTGTATGTTCTGTGCCAAATATTGCCAAAGATTTTAACTTGAGGAGGAACATGTCCATTGTTATTATTATTATTATTATTATTATTATTATTATTATCTTCCTGCGGTATATGGTTTCGACCAGAGGCAATACTAACCTGGAGCCTGAATGTGCCACTGGTACTGTGCACCTTGGACCGAGCACATATTGTGCGCTCGATACGTTACGGACTGCAAGTACAAGCGCTGGAAATTGGGCACAGAGACACTGACTACCGGCCGAGTCCGAATACCAAGCAATGGTAAGTTATTCCGACAAAAATCTGTTAAAGTGGTGGTGCCGGAGAACGTGCAAACACTTCATCCTAGGTTGACCAGCTACAACCGGGTGTACTGTACTTTTGCGTAGGTTCGTCGCAGTTAGACACAGGCAGACAGCCCCCACACATCCAGGAAAGCGTTAGGCGGCCGTGTCGTCCTTTTGGGACTCGTCAGTAGCGCGCACCTGCCGAATTCTGCCGGATTCGAACCCACGACCTGACTCTTGCGAGTCATGGACTTATATCACTGAGCCATGGGCGACGGCGGCAGACCGCCATGACTGATATCTAACTGCGGTATCGCGCGGCTCATGCTCCACTGTCTTGCATATTATGAGTGTGCAGAGGACAGGGATTGCACCCGGAGCAACGACTTCCTTTGCAAGCCGCCAACATTCCAGGTGGCATGTAAGCTGCTGATGCGACTATTGCTTATTTGTAAGTGGTATTAATAAGTACTTGCTCTGGAGGCCAGCCCTTTCCTCTACACACTCACACCATGCGAGACAGTGGAGCAGGGGCCGCGGCATATCGTAGTTAGATATCATTCATGGTGGTCCTCTGCCTTCTCCCATGGCTCAGTGATATAAGTCGATGACTCGCAAGAGTAAGGTCGTGGGTTCGAAGCCGGCAGGATTCGGCGGGTGCGCGCTACTGGGGAGTCCCAATAGGACGACGCGGCCGTCTAGCGCTTTCCTGGATGTGTGGTGGCTGTCTGCCTGTGTATAACTGCGACGAACCTACGCAAAACCTAATAAATCCCCCTACTACCTAAAAGGGGTGTACTGTTGTTGACCCGTAGTACTGAGACTCTCTTCCCTGTCTGCCTTCCGTTAACACCAACTTGCTAGGCTAATCGGAAGCATACCTGTCCCCCATAGACGCATACATCTAGCCTTGTGTATACATCCAGAGCATCCCGTTGCTTTATCGCTCATGCCTAATGATAGTGTCACTGATAGTGAGTGCATGTACCCCTTAGGGAGAGAATGAATTGATGCCTGCGTGAACTTGAATGCACGGCACGTTATTTTGATTTTTGTAACACGCTAACTTATTAGCACTGTGCGTGAAGTTACCTGTAAATTGGTATTGATTGTAAAAGCCAATAATATCAAGGTGAGGGAGGGCCAAGAATCGGGGGTTGAAAACTGGGGTGATAAATACGATGTTGGAGCGAGGCCATAAGGGTGAAAATTCGTAATGCGGTGAATAAAAGAACGGGAAGATGTGAGCAGTATCATGCAAACCCCTATCAACCCTGCTGGATGCATCAGCGGGGTCGTCATTTATTATCATCTGCGGCGGCCAAAGCATCAAGAATCTGTTTGACGAAAATTTCGTTGTATTGCGTGAGCAGGATACTGTCAGGTTGCCCAGGTCTTGACAGGAGAACAATTAGGTTTCTCAACCAAAGCCTTTGGTTCACAAAGCTGACTGCAATGCAACGGGTTTGGCGGTTAGCTATTAGGAGTCCGTTTTGAGGAATAAGCAGCCACTCTCATTCTAACCCCAACCTGGAGGACCAGGAGGCTGTTTGTCTGGTCTTTGCCCATTGACCCATCTTGTATTGGGGGCTCTAAAAGTGCAAAATCACCACCCAGCATAGCTCAGTGGATCTCTGAGGCACGCAAACCATCGCACCACGGTATGGTCTAGCGTCATTGCGATGGAACAGTAATCGCTTCGCTCTGTTCTCGATAACGCCCATTCCAAATGCTGGATCAATTGGTGTGCTAACAATGGCTTTGCTATTCTTGTGCTGTTTGACCTATGTATTCAAAAGTTCCCTATGAACTCATTTGTTTCTAGTTAATTGCATGCGATTTTTGATCGTTCCACGACGATACTCTATACTGGATGTTAAGGGACTTCAACCCCTTCGTCACACTTTGGATGTCTCAAGTCATAGCGAAAATAGTGTGGTGTTCTATGGATTTTTCAATAATCAGTCCTACTTAGACAGTCACTGTAAAATTACTGAAGAATTTGGCAATGATTAAGCACGAAATGTCGTTTAGCACGAACTCAGGTAAACCCTGTGCAAGCGCCTCCTACAGGAAATTGTCATTTGGAGCTGGCGATCCATTGTTGGGACTGCCTCATTTTTAACCCACTCTACTAACCCAGATTCGCTTCAAAGCAAACCGTAGTCCACGCTCATTTTACGTGTCGCAATCCATACATACCACTAATATGCTCAACTTCAACAACGCATTTCTGTTATGCGTTTGCCGCGGAGCTCGCTAGCTTACAGTAATTTCATATCCAGATGTCGAGTTTCAACTCCTCTTATCTCATTTCGAACTATCCAACCAAGGATGAAACTACAGTTGACCGCTCAAGGGACTGGACCAACATAGTCAACACGCAGAGGTCTGGTTCCATAAGATTTACATAGGGAATGCTCATGTAATGATACAAAGAACGGCCAACTTAAAAAGGTGATCAACTTTGAAATATTTTACTGCAGTTATGTAGTGTGTACAGTGAAACAATCAGTAACTACGTTCTTATCTAACAGAAAACATGACTATCATGAAATGAGTTGAGTATCCCTAACAGAAAACACGACTTACCTTCAAGCAACAAGTCGGCGAAGTTTCTCAACAATCGTCACGTGAATTTTTGCCTCTTCAGAAGAAGGCGCACCAAACAGTCTACTTGAACTGTGACGTATTTGTTCGCCTTCAAGTTCCATAATTATAGTCACCTGATAGCCTAGCGCACATGTCTATCAGGTGTCCTATTGTGCATTACCGAGCTTCATCAGCGTAAAGGGGGACTTCGACTGCAAAAAGCTTCACATCAGTACTCCTGAGTGACTGCGATGAGTCCAAAGCCAGTCAGTGCGCAACTAGGCGAGGTACAATGCGTAGCGCACCTTCAGTATGTATGGCAACCCTTTCTTCAGCCCTTCGGCGTTTGTGTGGTCTAAGAGAGCTATCTAGCGCTCCATTTTGAGTGTTTCTGATTGACGCTCCTTTCTGCTTTTACTGAAAGTCGAAAATGCGTACCAAACCACCGCGCAGGTTGTCAGTGTATACCACGTGGCAGTTCCTTGCATGAAGAAGTGAAAGCACCGAAACGAAAACTGAAGTACAAGCCTCCAAGTGGCATGCTCGTATAATTAAGCGACACTTACAGGACCCATTTGTTCACAGCTGATTTTAGTTTTGTAATGTACGCGCACAAACTTTGTTGTACGCTGAAAATTATGTGTAGATTATCGGCTCTCAAAATTGAACATGTACCGCTTAAGCAGGTCACATAGCGAGTAAACTGCTTTGTTCCAAAAAATACCCCATTAAATTTGGCTAAACTAGGGCCTGAAGCTCAAGTGACTGTGCTTTACTTCAAAGCAAACCTGGCCCCGGCTGCGACTGCGACTCAGTTCAGAGTAGGAGTCCATGTCGACCAGATAAGCTTCCGTGAATTGTTCGGCCGCTTGGACCACCGCATTCTCCTTCACACGCCAGGAAGCTATGGAATGGGTGACCCTGTACTCGGATGGATGAGCAACTTCTTCATTCAACCTCAGCTGAATGGGAGAGCAGCAACGCCATTTCCGGTCACGTTGAAATCCAGTGTTGTGTACCCTACGGATTGGTACTTGGACCACGTCAAGGTACTTGCCAGTTTGCTCCAGTCGGGCTTCTGAATATTCGCAGATGATCTTAAGGTCAAACACGACATCAAGACAAAGGACGATTACGCGGAGCTGCAGAAGCATTTCGGCAGGAACTACACACGTTCACCCGAAAATAGGCTCCAGTGTAGCTTGTCGAAATACAACGGTTTGAGCATACGCATGAACATCGACTTAGAGAACAGCAGCTGCAACCTGTTATGCATAAAAGCGATCATGTAGTAAGTGTTCAGATTGACCTGGGCTGCTCGAACCAGGCTGAATAGGCCTTGAGAATAGCAGGTCAACATCGTGGCCTCTAACGAATTGCGTTCGGGATGTTCGTGCCATCTATCTATCCGCAAATGCTGAACGCCTACGTGAGGCCCCACGTGGAATACGTGATCCAAGCCTGGCGACCCTGGCACAAACACGACTTTGATACGCTTGAAACGCCACAACATGGGACGACGAAAATCATTAGAAGAATGTTTCGCATGCCCTACCAATTCAGACTACAAACCCTTGGGTTGTATAGCAGTGAATGTCACTGCCTGTAAAGAGACTTTATCATGGTGTACCAAATGCTGTAAAATCCTAAACACATTTGTGCGCTATGTTGCAACTCCACCACAATACTAACCTGAATTGCCAATAGCTCAAAGTTGCCACACACTACTGTCAACTCGACACCGACAGAAGTCTTTCTCCCTGTGCGTATACAAGGGGTGGAACGCCCTTCCGACAATCGTCATGTTTGCTCCATACGTGAATGTTTTTCAAAGCAATTACCTTGGCGACACCCTATCCTAGTTGAATTACATGATATGGTCAGTTCCATTTGTAATACGATACAAGGCGAACTAAACAAATGTGCACGCCAGCTCGCGTCGTAAAGCAGTGATGAGGAAACAAGCATCAATGTTTATGTGAACAGTTTGCTAAGTAGCCTAAAACCCCAGTTTTCCCCTCTTGTCCTGTCATTTTATCACTGGTTTTACAATCCTGACACCGGGCATTCTACTGGACTTGTCAAGTACTCGTTTTTACCCCTCATGGGTCATCGTTTATTGAACAATAAGTTCATCGAGTGTCAAATGTTCCTGTTTACTTTCCAGTATAAACGTCTCGCCAGGATACATCAAAAGTAGTATACTCCAGTCGAAGTCCCTTACAAATTTGTCAGTGGACGCATTCGGGTCCCGAGACTAGATAGATTGGGGTCCAGATGGTGGATGTTTTGATGGAAATTGCGGAGTAACGCCACTTTATTTCATGCGTACGGTAGCTAAAGTCCGTGTAGAGCGCTGAATCGTTTCAGTCCCGTGATAGGACATTAGTTTTACCCAGAAAATAATTATCTCTAGTGAATTCCCAAGACTTAAGAAGTCGCCTTGGGAGCAAACTATTCCGCTACATAGTCATCTTAAGCTCTTATTGTTATGGTGTGTGGTGTGTGGTAGGATCACGTATCAGCGGATGCTACTGAGCAAACCAACAACAGAAGAACTTGAGAATTAATTAACATGTATGTCGACGAGTAACACTCTCAAGCCCGGTGAGCTTTGGTCCTTTGCAGTTTGTGACCAGGTTAGTGGAGTTTGATGGAACAGTCGATCGGTTAGAGATGCAGAGCGTCAACGAACGAATACGTGCTTGACTGTACTGAGGAGGATTTCATGAGTGCAACAGTTCACAGAGGATACTCTAACCGGACATCATGCACTGGTAACATTACCCTCCAGCCCAAATGGTCGAGACTTACGCTACAGTGCCAGCAGTTGCGCCCTAATGGACGACCACGAAGGATGTAGAAGAAGTCCATATTTTACAGAGACCTTGGCCACACATAGTTATGGATTCACACAAGTGATAACTATCCATTCCTCCTGAAGCGGAATATGAGCTCCCTCAAATGACGCTGTATCGCTGTTGACGCCTTCACCCCACGACTGCAAGAAGAGAACTCCAAAAGGGGCCCGGAACGAAATGTGTGCATCGAATCATGCCTCCTAATATAGTTTTAAGTATCGGCTGAAAGGACACTACTAACAAACGTCCAAGCCAACCATGTTGATTAAAACACGCAAGCACTAAGGAGACAATGAAGACTGTTTACTAAAGAAACCAATAAGGGGCATGTACAGAAGGAAAAGAGAGAGTGTTAGCGGCCAAGTGAAACTGCGATCCAAGGGCAGAAACCATGACCACAAGCAGCCAATGCAATTAGCGAAATGATGTGTTTAAACAAATGTCAGCAACCGAGAGCGAAAGGAAATAAATCGGTACCTAGGAATGTTTTCCAAAAAAAGTATGTCCAATAGGTGTCTCCCTAACACTTCCGCTACTTAAGAATTAGTTACCTGAGGGTTATATAGCTTTTCTGACGGGAATCCACTTGAAAAGGTTGCATAAAGTTTCTGGTTCTTTTTGGCCTGCGCCATATATCAGTGTCCGAGCATTCCATGAGTTGAATACCATGCCTTATCCAGTGGTTCATTGGCATCTAATCTGTTGTCATTCAGAACGACAGCACCTCGTGTTGACCGGGGCTAGGTATGATTCGCATGGCGTCCCCATAACTGTTTGCCGACGCGACTTGTCCTGGCATCCAAGTTCTCCGCAGTCCCTGATTAGAGGCCACTTTGAAATTTCTTCTGCTCGCCTCATACCGCCTTTTGCATTGAGGCTCCATGCCTGAATTCCTTAGTTGGCGATTGGGTGCTTGGGAGTCAGAAGGTCTAGCGGGGTGCTTAGTATTCGACCCATAAGAGCTTCAGCTGGTGACTTTTCACCTGGCAAGTTGGGATTCGAGGTAACTCGGTAATTCAACAGAAACGTTCCAATCTTTTTTCCAACATTCCCTCCTCTTTTGACTTCAACAATGCTCGTTCCAATCTATCGACAAACCTTACCACTTGGCCATTTGATTACGGATGATCCGGTGCAGTACTCACATGCTCGATCCCATTTTGTGCGCAAAACCCAACAAACTGTGAACAGTTATCCGACACGATTGCTCCTAGTAGTCCGTACTGATGGAAAAGAAGTCTTCTCACAAAGGTTGTGCTTTTTCGGACTGTTTCGGGTTATGCTTACTTCCGGCCATCTACTGTAGGCATCGACAATAATCAGGAAGAAAACTCCTTCAGCCAGTCCTGCGAAATCTATACGTATCCGCGACCATGGTGCTTCTGGATTTCGCCAAGATTGAAATGTCGCACGTACACGTAATTTAGGGGCACTGCAGCACTTAGAACAGGATCGGCCAATATTTTCAACCTGACTATCCATCATAGGCCAAAAGACGTAGGTGCGCCTGAACGTTTTCATGCGGTCAATCCCCGGATGGCCATTGTGCAGTTACCTTAGCACACGTCAAGTAGTTCAGGAAAGACAATAAGGTTAGTGAAAAACAGGCAGGGAGCAACTCCAGACAAGGGGTCGCTCATCAGAGCTAGTTTTGAACACTACCTTGGCTAGCCCTGTCTTGTATAGGTCAATTTTTCCTGCAGCAATGCATCCTGTTCTGTGACTTGCTTGACCATCATACCTTTTACCGGTAAGTAACTTACGGCATCATGTATCATGTAGTTGACATCTGTTTCGGTTGCGATTGCAACAGTGACTACATCCTCCGGCTCACGCCTACCGGTGTAGATTAATCTGCATAGAGCGTCGCTTGCTCAACAGAATCAATTGCTAACTATCGCATGGGGAAATCATATCCCAAGAGCAGAGTCGCCCATCTCTGAAGTCAGCTGGCTGTATACGTCGAAGTACCTCTTTTGGATCCAAAAACTGTCAGGAGCGGTTTGTGATCATTCACCAGCATGAACCGTCGACTCTATATCATCTTGTGGAATTTCTGAACAACAAAGGTGATAGCCAACACTTTTTTCTCAATGTGACTGCAGTTCGTCCCGGTTGCGGTCAGCGCTCGTTCAGCGTGTGCCACTGCCTTTTCGGATCCGTCTGAAAACCGATGCGAAATGACAGCACCAATTCCGAAGCTTGAAGTATCCGTGGCCACGATAATTTCCAGATTTGGACTATGATGTGTAAGCAGTAAGTCTGAGTTCAGCAGAGTGTTCCTTTCCTTAAACGCCTGTTGACACTGTAAGGACCATTTCTATTCGACGTCCTTCATCAACAGATGATTTAGTGGATAACATAAACGATGTATGCACGGTGCAAAGTAACTGTAGTGGTTTCACATTCCAAGGAACGACCGTAGGGTTGTGACATCCGTTGGTGCAGGCAATCCGACTAGCGCCTCGATATTTTCGGGATCGGGTCGCCAGCCATTCGCGTTAATCACGAAACCCATGAACTTGATGGATTCCAGAAAGAATCTGCATTTGTCCGCTCGTAAATGGAATCGGTAATCTCTGATTCTAGTCATCACGTCATCCAGTCGTTGGAGCTATTTATCTTGCGTTCTGCTCATTATTAGGACATCATTTAGTTAAACTGCAGCTGCCGCCACATCAGTCAGCACTGTATCCATGACTTGCTGAAAAATTGCAGGTGCGCTTTTGACTCAAATGATAAAAATTGTACTGGTAGAAATCGCGATGAGTGTTGATTGTCGTAAGCTTTCTACTTTCAGATTCAACTTCCAACTTCAGATAGGCGTCTGCAAGATCAAAAGTTTCAAAATACTTGCCTCCGTGCAGCTTTGTGAACACGTCCTGAGGTAGTGGAAGCAGGTCCTGGTGGGGTTCTAATGCAACATTCGGGCCTGAGGAAAAGTCTGCAGACAAGCGAATAGTGCCGTTGGGTTTTTTAATTAAAACACTAAGAGCAGCCCACGGTGAAAAATTGACTTGCTCGATCACTTCAGCCTGCTGCAATCGATCAGGCTCCTGTACAGCAGGTGCTTGGGATGCATAAGGGGCGGGACGCCTGGGTGGAAACACTGGTCTGGCATCCGGAAGCAGAGTAAGCTTGCCTGTGTTTTTCTGGCATGTCCAAGTCCCGACTGGAAGACAAAAGCATACTTCGTTTGAAGCTGTTCAGAGACTTTCTGACCTGGATGAGTCAGCACAAATGTCTGGTGCATCACGACATTCTTTTAAGAATATACATGTTCCAGTGGTATATGGAACAAGTGCAGCTCCTCTATTCAATCGATTCCAAGAATATTGACATCAGTGCATGAAACCAAGTAGATCGTGCTATGGAGGTGTAAATCATCGAAGTTGACTTCACATTCAATCTTTTCATCTAACCTCAAGGGTTTTCCAAACGCATTTTAACTCGTCAGCGTTGTGCACTTGCATGAGCGTCTCCCAAGCTTCGTCCAGGTCAATCACGAAATGATAGTGATGTCTGACGCCGTAGCCAGTTGCAACGATACGAATACCACTCATTTTCATTGCTAAATACTTCCTCTTCCCTGCAAATTTCGTGCGAATCTTTGTGAGTATTTCGTTAGTCTTTGGTCAGTGAAGCTAGGCCGTCCGGAAGTTGGTTTGTACGCAATGCTGGGTGAAAGGGACGTCTGGAGCTGTGCACAAAAGTACAGTCGGTTACTGTGCGGCCAAACCGGTAGCAATACTGATATTGATGCCTATTGTACTAGTAGTCTCTTGCAAATTGCCATGCGCCACAGTTCCAACATTCAGTCGGGGGCTTCTTACTTGACGGATTTCGGTTCATCAATTTAGTACGATGTTGTAACTCTGTTTTCCATCTGCTCTCTGCCATTGATAACCCAGCAGGGGACGAAACATAATACCGAAACCTGCTAGACTGCAATATATTAGGCACAGAGCACGGTTCATTTTATAAGTTACAATCTATCCTCTCCTGTTGTAAGGTCCTGAGCTGACTCAAACCACTTGCATTGGACAGCTTGCAAACATACTTACGCTCTATCACTATTAGGAGAACAGCCATTAGACATTCATTTATTGTGAACTAGCTTGATAGCTATTCTTTACTCTTCTTATTTTCTATTTCTTGATTGTTGTTTAAACGTTCTACTGGGTTAGCCCGATTGGTACACCCACATCATTGTTAATGGACGATCATCGTCATGTCCTTTTCAGCAGTACAATTTGCAAGAACACATTCCATTGATTTTTCTTCTCATCACTGTTCTACTTGGTTATGTTAAAGGAATATTTATTTGTCACACGATTATTGTACTAGTTTTTAATGTTTGCGTTTACACTTTTATTCTCGTTTGTTTCGTGACATTTGTTTAAACGCTACATTTCTTTATTCTGACTGGCCAGTGCCCGTCACAGTAAATGGACGTTGGCTTTACGCTTGGAGTCCAATGATGCTATTTTTAAGGACATATGCGATTCATTCTTGAGTACACGGTTGCTTATTCGCCGTTGCATTTGACGTTTTTCCTTCTGTTGGTTGGCTCATGTGTACTTTAGTAGCTTCCCTTCATGTTGCCCTCAAAACTATATAAGCACCTGTGATTTCATGTATACAAGTCTCTTTCTGGCTCGTCTTGGGACTACTTCTTGCGGTCGTAGGGTGAAGGCGTCAGCGGCGACACAACAGTCACGTAGCAAACTGGTTCATGCTGACGGTCTGATTTCATCAGCTTCCCGTGTGACTCAGCCCTGGTACCGCCGGTCGGGTGGCAAGCCGTGTCCCGATGATAGTCGTCTCGAAACCGTGTCACATTCTTATCCTGCGGCCTTCGATTACCTCCCTTTTCGAACTGTCCGCTTGCGTAGTGTTCGAACTCGATTTTCTTCATAGCTTTTCGCCTTGGGGTCAACTTGTAGCCATTGTGGTTGTCTCCGTTCTCGGGTCTGCCTGCATTGTGTAGCATCTGATGCTTGCAGATTCTGTTGTGATCCACCTAGACGTTCAGCTTTCTCTTCCAAACCAAACATGTCTAGCACGATGTCCCACGGTAAGGATGGCGGTTCTGGTGAACTTTGCTTCTTGCCTTGATTCGGCGTCAACCGATTGGCGTGCCTGACCCAGTTCTCATTTCCTACTATTAGCTCGTAAATGACTCGACCCTTTCTGTAGATCACTCTTCCTGTCAACCACCTCCTTGGTCCTCAGAAGTCTCGCGCAAACACTATGTCACCATTTTTGAAAAGACGAAACCTGTTTGTCAGATTTTCCTCCACTTGACAAGTGCAGTGCTTTTCTTTTCTGCTTAGCACAAAGTTATCGAACAATGTCCGGATATTTCGTTCAAACAAGATTTCGGTAGGGGCTTTTCCATCTGGGGCGTTTGGGTTTGGCGCATTCCGATACATGCACAGGAAAGACTGGACCGCATCCTCTGCGACCTTGTTCTGTCCCGCTTTACAAAGAGCACTTTTGAAGGTAACCACGAACCGTTCCGCCTGTCCGTTTGATTGTGGACGATAGGGTAGTGAGAACATCTGATGCATTTCTTTCTCCTTGCACCAATCACGAAAGGAAGTTGAAGTACATTGTGTACCGTCGTCTGTCACTATTATCTCTGGCAGGCCAAATTACTGGAACAGCTTATCCATCCCGTTGATCGTGTACTGGACAGTCGGACTTTACATCGGCATCACATCGGGGCACTTGGCTGTTTGACCGACGATTGAAATCGTACGCCAACAGTATAGTCGCTCATCATTGTAACGGATTCACGGTAAAGACAGGAATTCTTTTCTTTTAGCCGAATAGCGTCAGCAATTGTTTATGATCACTTAGGAGGGTGAAATGCCTGCCGTAGAGCATCTTGTGGAACCGTTTCATGGCAAAAACGATTGCGAGTGCTTCTTTTTCGGTCCGACCATAGTTCTTCCCAGCTAGCGTTATGGACCGTGCAGCGTGTGCAATAGCCTTATCTCCCCCGTTCGGAAAAGAAGGTGAGAAATAACGGCGCAGATATCGTAATTGGAAGGGTCCGAGGCAACGATGATTTCCAAGTCCGGATTGAAATGAGTCAATAGTAGATCAGAAGTGAGTGCTGCTTTAACTGCATCAAAGGACTGCTGCCACTCACTTGTCCATTGCAAACCTTATCTTTCGTCAGCAACTGGTTCAGCGGACCTCTGGTTTGATGCAAACTTGGTAGGAAACCACTGTAATGGCTCACGAGACCGAGGAATGAGCGAAGTTCTGCAACGTCTTTCGGAGGCTCCATCTGTTGGATAGCTTCGATATTGGCGGGATCTGAGAGTCGGCCAAGTTGGTCTATGATAAACCCGAGGAATTTAACACTTTCTAACATGTACTCACATTACTCGGTCTGTACTCCAAATCCCGGCCAGTGGCCGAATGGTCTGTACGTTTGCTTTGCAACCATAAGGTCACCGGTTCGGATCCGCGTAGGGGTGGGCGTCCTCGCGGTATACTCAGCCCGCGGGCGACTGGTGGTGGTCGCGCGGCAGCGAAGCGCCGTTACGGAGTACAGCTGACACATTATTATTATTATTATTATTATTATTATTATTATTATTTATTACTCGAAATCCAGCTTCTTCCAAGCGTGAAAACACTCTCCAGTGTGTGCATCAAGTCGTGCGGGTCTGGGCCCATAATCTATGCATCATCCAGATAGACCGCGGCATTGGGAACATCGTTCAGCAGGATATCCATGGTTTGTTGGAAAATGGCCGGTGAGATTTTCACCCCAAATGGTAGCCGGTTGTACTGGAAAAGCCCGAGGTGCGTATTAACCGTTAGTAATACTCTGCACTCCTCGGCAACTGGAACTTGTAAGTAAGCGTCAGCTTGGTCACGTTTTGCGAAGCACTTGCCACCGTTGAGTTTGAAGAACAAGTCTTCTGATACAGGCAATGGGTACTGATGCGATTCCAGCGCAGAATTCAGTCCTGTTGAAAAAGTAGCACAGATACGGACCATACCGTTCACTTTTGTACCACCACAACTGGTGTCGCCCATTGTGAATAGTGGACCCGTTCGATTATGCCCTCGGACTGCAAACGATTTAGCTCGGCTTCCACTAGAGATTGAGTTGCCCAAGGCACCGGCGTCTTGATCTGAAGACTGATCTCACATCTGCTTTGAGGTTCAGCTCCGCCCTGGCTATGCGATGGCATCTGAGACCGGGTTTGAACAATGTTTCATGGCGTCGCTTCAGATTCGCAATTTGATTACGCAATTCAGAGTTCATCCTTTGCATCTGCGTAGCTTACTTGACTTGCAACTGCTGGCATATACTGTTTACCGACTGGTCGAGCAAGTTCAATTCGTCCATCCAATAGAGTCCCAGCAATCTAACTCCGGCCAGTCTGTCACAAAGCACCTTGCGTGGATTTGTTAGCCTCGGAAAGTGACTTGACAGTTCAATTCATCAAGCAATTTTAACGTACCACCTGAAGCATTTCGTGCCGTATGGGTCGTTTGTACGAGTGTCGGCCGCTCCAACCTGCGCCACGTGTCGCTAGAGATGAATGATATCTGCAGCAGTATAAAGTTGTAACTTGACTAGCCTGCCATTGAATTCCACAATGGTGTACTTACGCCTGTTAACGTCATCAAGCTTAAAAGTCACAGTGATCGTTCTGATCCCGTCTGAACGGTGTGGCATTGTTGCGTTTCTTTCTGCACAAAGTAGGACCACGTGCCAAACACGACTCTTTATTACCTCTTCTGCCGCATCGGTTACAAAGGTGCTTCTTACATGGACAGTGTCGAGCAAAATGCCGTTCTCTACAAAGGCAGCAAGCAGAGGGGGTTTGAAATTTGACGGACTCACGTGAGTTGGTGCTTTTTGGGGAGTCCGGTTGACTGCACAAATGAGGTCATGCTTGTTCGTATTGGACAACTGCTGAATCAGGGATATATAATGCTTCAGGTTCGTCATTTTCTGACATGCACCGGTCACCTGCTGCAATGTGATGTCAGCATTCTGTTCAATCTTTCTCAGTATGCTTGTTCGTGTGTCTGCACTTTTGGCTACTTGTAGGCCGCAAACGTAAATGAAACACTTGTACTGGTCGGCGGTCATTTTGTAAAACTGTGAACGTTCGCACTCGCGATTTATGCGACTCGAGTAGGTGACCCATTCTGCTTCTTTCTTGGCCATTGTGAGGCACTTGTACCGGATGTTGAACAAGGATGTCTGCTCATCAAGAATTTGTGACAGAACTAAGATAACTTCGTCCAAGGATAGGTCAGTGCTCTTCTTTGGCAAGATGAAATTTGTAAACGTTTCATGTTCAGCCGCACCCAGCTTCCGGAGCATCAGGCGAATTTTCTTCTCTTCTGGGACATTTGCGAAATCAACACGAAACATGTCTTCATAATTGTGAAACCAGAAAGCGAATGTTACGTCAGCATCCGCATCATAATGGAATGCACTAACCTGCTGAGTCAGGGTTTTTGGAAAGCGGACACTTTCAATTGTCCCCAACCCTGGGCTGGATTGTATCGATAGCCTCTGCGTCAACGTCTCAATGAGCTTGACCTGCTGCTGCAAAATTGCCTGCGATTGTTCGAAGCTGACTTTTATTCCTGGGTTCGATTGAAACTCGCGTCGCACTGTTGGAACGCTCGCCTTCCTCTGCTCTCTGACACTGCCAACTCAGCCAAGGACGAAACCGAACACCGAACTAAATAAATAAATAAATAAATCTTTTATTTCTCGACGATGCGAGAGATCATTCCCACATAGGGAAAGACCGAAATATTTCCAGGCTTTTTCATTTAGTCCCCTCTACATCTTAGATGGAATATGTTATGTTATCCATGTCAGTTTCACACATGCAGGTTGTTCAGGGTGAAATGCAGAAGATTGTGCTGGGGTTATATTCTCCGTTAACGGATGTCCCGTGGATCTGAACCAGCGCAGTCTAACCAGAAAGCGGAAATGGGATTTTCGTGGATGAGCCATTCTTTCAAACTCCCAAGGACTCGCAATCCAACTTCATCGGTAGATTAAAATACGTTCAGAACTCCCAGTTCATAGTGGACTCAGGGAAGAAATAAAATAAACAATAGTATCAAGGTACGTAAGGAACAGCTATAAACTGATTCCGGTAAAAAGAAATAAAGCGTGAATATGTGGCAAATAATAATCCAAAAATATAGACCAGTTTGCAAGGAATACATAAAATTTGGCAAACCTTCTTGTAATTTCCCCAGTAGTTGTTTTGGGACGTCTAAAAATGCGGACTCTTGCCGAAAGCCTTACTCTGTGAGAAAAATATTTCAGCATGAAACGAAGATTCTAATAACAAAAGGCTCTGGCGCTAAATACAATGAGAGCGAAAGGTACATAGTTTAATAGATGACAACATTTCAGTGCAGCGCAGCTATACTAGGAAGAGCGGCCTAGATGATGGCAACTTAATTGCTAAATTGTCAAGCGAAGTCTGAAATCTGTGGTATAGCACAATATGTGGTCATGAGTTTTAGTGGCCAAATATGACTATATATGGCCATATATGGCCGCATAAATCGCACTGATGATGTCGTCTAGCCTGACGATGAAACGTTTGCAGCCAAATCAGCCAGCTCGGCGAACACCCGCATACGCTTATCCTCTAGAGTATTACGGCATACAGTAAGGCTTGTGTGTTTCACCAGCCATCATCTCTGTGGTTATTCTGAAAGATGTTAATTTTTATTAAGCCAGTACACATAAAAGTACATGCGTGGAAGAGCAGGTCTGTGAAAAAATAGGAGCTGATATTTAGGAGCCTGATATTTAACAGGCGCATGATGGGAAATGGAGTCAGGGAAAAGAGAATTTCACGAGGGTAGCCAAGGTAGAGTGTAGTGGTGGTCGAAAAGCCTGGAAGTCCGGATATCCGAGATGACAGGAGCCACTCTGACACACGGTTAACATTCGGGCCAGGTTAAATGAATATGAAATATTGAAGAGCAAGATGATAATAATGTACGGAAAAGATCTGGCTTCTCATTCTACCAATCTGCCAGTGTAGACATTGGCAGATGGCGAGGGTTCAAGTCTGATAACAGTTTAGAGATAGTGAGAGCCAAGATGAGGTGAAGTGGAGTGACAAAAACTGGGTCACATTTGTTGTTACATCAGAGGAATAGTTAACCAACTATCTAGAATGTTATGCTATGGAGTACCGAGGTGAACCTTCTTTTCAAACCAAGACAAGGCAAAAAAGGAAATCAGATGATCAGTAACCAGTGCAGGACGGTTAGAAGAGCCAGTGAAACTAACTGAACCGAAACCTTCTAACGTTAGGTAACCCGGTAGCCTAGGGGTAGCAACTAAAACATTGAACATAGCCAAAAAGAATAAAAACCACAGATGAACAGGGTCAGAAGTGAATGTACAAGGTGAGATCTAAGCCGAGCAGAATTTTGAATGCAGTAGATGTGAGGCTCGACCTTTAAAGTTATATAGGGCCTCTCTAATAAATATCGTCTAAAGATGTGGATTCGCCCAGTATACGTAATACCTCTACGGTATAGTGCTTGAATACTTGAGCTGGAAATATATGCTTAGTGTCGTTTTGTCTAATGGATTCGAGCAGGTTATTCCATAACACTGTATACCTTATGAGAAAGAATTTGGCGCGCAACCTTGTACGCACTCTTGGGCCGCAAAAGCTGGATGATCTATTTCTAGTTGGATATTGATGGAAAGTGACAAACTGAACAGTATCTGGCTCCCCAGAACTGGTATGAGCTAAATCAAACAGGAAGATGATTAATCTTAATTCTTCTCAACCATAATGGTTCTAGCTTCAGCAGTTTACACCGTTGTTGATAAGTCAAGGATCCAAACCCTAGTAACCGCTTGGTAAAGGAAGCTTGTACCATTTCGAGATTGACTTTGTCATACTTTATTAAATTTGTGAATACTAAGGGGCAATATTCTAATACTGGACGCGCATATGCTTTATACATAACTGGCCTAGAGTCTTTCAAGCGTAACGTATTGAAAATACGTACTATGATAAAGCTCACTTTGGCGGTGACATGATGTACCCGTTCGCAGAAATTGAAAAGGCTTGAGTAGCGAACTCCGAGGTCACAAATCGTTGTGCAGCAGGTACTTAGTTTGTCATCTAACATCCGTATATCATTAATAAGGTTACATCCGAAGCATAGGGCTTTAAATATGCCAACAGAGAATGTCATTTGCTACTCTCTGCACCACCGCTGAAGGGCGAAGAGCTCCATCTGTAATGTTTGGTCACCGTTTGGTTCATTTATGCTATCAAAAGCGAACACATCTTTGATATCATCCGCGCAAAGAAAGGGTCTGCCATGTCGGAAGATTCAAGAAATGTCATTCATGTATAGTAGGAATATCAGTGGATCTAAAACGCTTCCCTGTATGACTCCGCTGGTTACTGGTATAGGTGAAGATACGCAATTTCCCACCTTGACACATTGGGTGCGTGTAGACAAGAAAGCTGATATACATGCTAGTAATCCGTTAGCAAACCCATAAGAGCTTAATTTTGCTAGAAGTTCTGCATGGGGTACGTGGTCGAATGCATTTTCCATGTCTAAAAAGAGCATAAACGTAGACTGCCCGGAGTCAGTCGAGTTGGTTACGTAGTCCAGAAATTCAATTTGGCAAGTTTGACATGAACGATCATGGAGGAATTCATGTTGCAATTTGTCAATTAGATTCTGTGAATTAAGAAACTCCATGACTCTTCCTTTGATTATCTGTCCATACTATAACTCAATATAGAATTATGGCTAATGGGGCGGTAATTTGATAGCTCGTGACGTGATGCCTTTGTGTCGTGGTAGGACGGTGGTCCACTTCTACCTAGAAAGGTATGGTTAGCGGCATCCGGTTTCGGATTTGCCTCACTGTGGCCAGCCAAAGGACTCCTGCGCCTACAGAGGGACCATGGATGGCTTGCGCTGCACCGTCCACAGCTCCAACCACACACCCCATATCCAGTGTAAACCCAAGGGAATAAGACCGGGAGGCATGTGGATGGGAGCCACGTTTCATCAACGGAGCCGGCCCACACTCCTTCACAGGCAAACGCAAGCACGCTGTATTTGGGGAATCAAGCGCACACAAGGCGGTGGCTGGACCGTAGTCCGCTCCACACTGAGTGCACTGAACCGCTCTTCGAGCCTAGCGCGACCACAAGGACCGTGCATCCCGTCCCCTCCAGCAACGATCAACTGTCTCTTGGAGCCAGTATGGACGAGGTAGTGGGTAATAGACAGGTAGGCACCTTGTCAACATGCACATCAAGTGCAGCCACACCAGGGATATCAAACAACAGCCAATCACTTGAAACAAGATGCAATAATTTAAATCCAATAATGCATAGAGATACGGTGATATAACTTCGCTAACTTAACATATGAAGTAAGTTGGTTAGCAACGAATCCGCGATAAGTTAAAAGTGTCCACAAGTTACTTACAAATGCTACAAACGCAACAGTTACCGAAGATAAAGACAATTAGCGTAAACAAGGTGGCCAGTTACTAGAAGATTATTCAGGTAGGCAGAACAAACCATAAACAAAGAACAAACCAAAAAGCAAAGAGGACCGAGGTCTGAATAGAGATTGCGTGTCGCAATCTAACCATACAGCGGGTACAGCAAATGTCACTTGGAATTCCTTACCGCTGTGCCAAGCGTTGCTCGCGGATCTTAGAGCCATAGTGGTCAAGGCGTCAACCTTTGAACACTAGGTCTCGAGGTCCACCCCAGCTCAGGCTATCTCCATCTGATGAGTCCAAAGGAGGACGAAAGCAGTTATGGGGTGTCAATGTTGGGAGGAGCAACACCGAACCCCCAAAGTGGAATGAAATTTATCCAACTTAAAAAGACCTAGTTTAAGTGTAATTTGGTTTAGCCCAACTGCGGCGAAGAAGCATCAAGAATGCGACATCAGCCTAGAAGGGTATACTCCCGTCTTAACTGACAAGGTGGATATGTTTAACAGGAACAGGGAAATATCGGGCCCGGCGAGTTTAAGCAATGCTGGTGGTATGCTGTCGGGTCTAGGGTGAAAAGAATGCTTTAACGCTGCTATTTGCTTGCTAATGCTATACAGCTTGTACTCAACTGCACCTATTGTTTCACTGGTGAGTGGAGGCAATTTTTCTTGTGCAACACAGGTGCCTGTATTAAAGGAGGAGGATATGCTAGACTGAAGTATATTAGGCACAAAGCAGGGTTCATTTTATAGCTTACAATCTATCCTCTTCTGTTATAATTTCCTGAGCGGACACAAGCCACTTGCACTGGACAAACTTCAAGGCTGCTTGCGCTCTGTCACGTAGCAACCTGGTTCATACTGACGGTCTGATTTCATCAGCTTCCCGCGTGACAGCCGTGTTACCGCCGTTCGGGTAGCAATCCGTGTCCCGATGATAGACATCTCGAAAACGTGTCACATTCTTATGCTGCGGCCTCCGATTACAGGAATAGATGTACAACGCATCTGGACTTTGCTCATGTCATCAGCAGTCTCAAGAATTTTTGTGTAATGCTTCAGATTTATCTACCGCTGACATTCGGCTGTGATGTTTTGTAACGTCAGGCGTTGTTCCTGTTCAAGCTTTTGAAGAATGTGTGTTGGAATTTCAGCATCTGTGGGGGACTGCAAACTGCACCCAATAATAAGATTCCTGAACTGATCATTGGTTGTCGTACCCAATTTGACTCGTTCACATTCGCGATTCACGGTCCCGGCATCGCGTTTCATCAACTACAAACAATTGTAGCGAATGCTGAACAAGGAGGTTGCTTACCGAAAATCTGTGTCTGAGTTTTCACCGTCTCAACAAAGCGGAAGTCTTTTGTATTTTTCTGCAGCGCGGAATTCGTGTATCATTCATGCTCAACTGCACCAAGTTTTCTCAACACAAACAACCGAACTTTCCAGGCATCATCTTGGTCTGCAAATTCCACACTTCATATTTATGAAACCATGATTTGAATGTCACTCCGCTCAATCCATCGAAGACAAATTCTGTGATTGAGGCTGCAAGAGCGTCCACGGATGGCCGTGCAACTGCCGTCCTGTATTCGGTTAGGATGTTCAGATTATGTGAAAGCAACTTGCTCAACTAATTCTGGGATTGATCAAACTGCAACTGCTGCTGCTGCTGCTGCGGAAGAATTTGTACCTGCTCGAACGTGATCGACATGTTGCCCAAAACTCCGTCGCCGGAAATTGTTGAGCCGCCGCCGACACCTTTAGCCACGACCGCAAAAAGAAACTCCAAAAACGTATGTATTCGTTGAGTCATGCCTACTAATATAGTTTTGAGCATCGGCTGAAAGGAAACTACTAACAGACGTTCAGGCCAACCATGCTGATTCAAACACTCAGGCAGAATGGAGCCAATGAAGACTGTTTAATAAAGAAACCAATAAAGGGCACGCAAAGAACGAAAAGGGAGAGCGTTCGCAGCCAAGTGAAACTGCGATCCGAGGGTAGAAACAATGACCGAAAGGATGTGTTTAAACAAATGTTAGCAACAGCAATAGCGGAAGGAAGTAAATCGGTAACGAAAAATGTTTTCCAAAAAATGTGTATTCTATAGGTGCCTGCCTAACAGATGGGCGAAATGGGACCTGAGGAAATCCGTTTTATTGAAAGAATGGATGGCTTGGTGGCGTTTTTGTCCGGATTCGCCTATCACTGTGGTCGCCATAGCCACAGGACATATAGGTCTACAGGGGACCATGGGTGGCTTGCGCTGCACCACCCACACACCCATATCTGGTGTAAACCCAAAGGAATAATACCGAGAGACACGTGGATAGGACCTACGTTACATCAACGGAATCGGTCCACACTCCTTCAAGATGCACAGCAGCAGCATTCCTGTCTATGTGGGGAGTCATGCGTACCAGACGTACACAAGGCGGTGGTTGGACTGTAGTCCGCTCCACAGTAGGTGCATGGAACTAAACTATGAGCCTAGTACGGCCAAGGGGGACCTTGCACCCCGTAACCCCCCTCCCAGCAACGGTTCATATTTTCCTAGAACCAGTAATCGAGATGGAGGGTGCTAAACAGGTGGGCACCTTGTCAACATCCACATCAAGCGCACTCACACCGGGGATATCAAGCAACCAACATAAAATTTGAAGGCAAATAAACACTCAAGGTTGACACGGAATATGTAGAATAACGGAACTGAGAAAAGCAAATAATGTGGAATACGTTCCATCCGGATTAGAAAGATCCAGTTTAAGTGTACTTCGCTGAAGAAGCATAATGTACGCTGCATCAAACTTACATAGGAGCACGATTGCAGGCGAGCCACGCTTCGATTTAACTATTGTCGCTTCCAAACTTTAAGGGTATCGACAATGACGAGTTCATTTGCTGCCTATGGGTAAAATAAACCTCATAACAACAAAGGCGACCGTTCCCAAGTGACAGTTGAACAGTTTTTCTGGAGTAACAGAATTATTGACATGCACGATCATCGATTCCTGAGCGTGCATCTATTGTTTTATTCGGTGTTTCAACAGCTTTTAACTTGGAATGGACCTTCCGTCAGCCGTTGGATATAGCTGATACAATTTGTTTCCATGGAATGGACAATCCGACGTCATCGAGTGATCGTTGTACAAATGTGAGAAAACTCCAGGTCGCGCCCTTTCGTTGTACCGGCCCACCGTTAGATGACTGAGCTCATGTCAAATGCGTTGCGCATTTGATCGCATTCAAACACAGATGTTACACGTAAGATGGTGGACTACGGGGGACTTGGTGCGAGTCGTTGACCAAACGTCGGGGCACAAGCAACAGATATCATACCTCGTCAACCCCTTAATACCACTGCCACCCACAGCTCAGAGAGCTCCATCGGGCAATGAATCCCCTCTGCTATATTCCTCTGGACTAACACACTAGCTACTATTTTGCAATCCAACTTTGTCAAACCGTTACGCGAATACCAGCTAATGGGTGCCGCTGTGAATCGCTCCGACGTAATCGTCTGCGTTTCCATCGCACTACCAGCTTGGATATTGGTAACTGGGTATCGGCCTTCATTGTGTTCCTCCGTCACTCGAGCACCGTCACTGGCACCCCACTAGGAGAAGGGACATTGCAATGGGCGTCAGGTGTTGCACGACCCGATCGCGGCATGCACTTCGTTTTTGCGTGGGTGCAATTCTACCCCGCAGCATCACAGTGGGGTGGATGGCAAAGCGTGTCACAACAGCATGTCGAAACGACAAAACGGTATGAAACTGTTGGCTCGCATGTTGGTGTCGAAATGACGATCCCAGTGAGGCCAGTGGGGATGGTGGTGGTGGTGGTGCTGGAACCGCACGTGGACGGATGCATGACGCCGCTATGACTGACATGAATTCTGTCTGAAGCGATAGATGATAATCTCCAACTATGAGGGTGATAGTGTGAAACGTCTGTCGCAGTATACCCAGCGCACCTGGACAAGCGATACCTATGGTGGAAAACAGATACGCCGGGACGATTGGAATATCGCCAGTTTGTAAGAGCAACTGTTACCAGGTTTTTAGGTTTGCTGGTCAATTAGCGGGCGCATGCGCGCAAAAGCGCATGACAAAAGCTGACGTGCGACGCGTTTTATCCTATTTTGAATCGCGTGGTCAACTCCAGCAGATGAAGAAATATTACCTGTATGTGTGGATGCGTTCTGGATGATTCCATGACCGATAGGAACCGCGCGAGCCATCTTCAGCCAAAGTGCACGTAAAATCAATGTACACGGGCGACCTTACGGAACGGACAAATCACAAAGTATACCAAAGTTGTGAACAAGGCAATCTGAAGAGTGCTTTCAGTGAAGCATTAGACAGATCTCAAATGGAAACGCATCCTATCTAACCTCAGGCAGACAACAATCACACGCCCGGGAAAGTACCGTACAGCCGTTTCATGCTTTCGGGGATCGTCAGTGGTGTGCATTCCATCCCGCAACTGGTAACAGTGGGTTACCAGTTCGCGCAGCGCAATAGCACAGCTACTAACTTAGTGAATAAATAACTAAATAAATAAATAACTGGTATATTCCTCGGTGATTCGAGGTGCAGTTCAACTATGTGGTCTGATCAATGTGTGCAAGAGGATCGCAAAAAGTAATCAATTTGTTCACGCTTTTTGCAATGGATCCAAAACAGGTACTAAAGTAATTGGCAGGATTAAAGTATTAAAGAAATTAGAAAACCAGGAACAATAACATATGCAGATTTAAACAGATGTCCAGTTAAAGTAATACGGCCACTCGTGGAACCATCCCCAGGGGACCTGCTTCCATGCAAGATATTCCCTTGAAAGGTTTCGCCCGCACTTCCATGCAATACTTGGCCGCGTGCCGGTGTGGCATATTAGCATATGAGCTATCACCTGTTTATCATATGTTCTGTTCTTTTTAGGGCTGTTTTTTACACGTATTATGGGCGACGAAGCCGCAGCCCAGTCCGTCA
>OX104059.1:46797705-46831575 GCA_944474145.2 Dicrocoelium dendriticum | reverse complement strand
CACACAGACTGTGAGTTAGGTTGGGAGACGAGTCACTGCCAGCCATGCATTCGGATACAGGAGATAAGATTTTGGTATTTCAAAGGAGCCGTTCCCATGGGCCATGAAACTGAAGGCAGATTGAAATCACCTACAATAATTTTATGTAAAATAGCTAGACTAGCGGCGTATTCAAAGGCAAGCGACAAAAGTTCTAGGTCTTCTTGGCTGCAGTTTGTCGCGCTGTATATACATCCCATAAACAGCTGCTGCTGATTAACTGATATCGTAAGCCATATTGATTTCTGGAAGTCGTTCACCACTTGGTTCTCGAACATTGCTTCTGAGGCCGATCTTTCAGATAAATTACACAGCCACCACCCCGACCACTAGGCTGATTTCTCATAAACTTGTCGTATCGGAAAATAGTCATCTGATTGTCAGACATGTCAACATGCCACCAAGTTTCAGGATTATTCACCAAAACAAATGAGCGTAATGTGTGGATATTCAAGTGAAGCGAACGAATGTTTCGCAGACAGACTGCGATAGATGTGAGTTCGAAAGAAGATTGTTTAGGTCATGTTATAAACACTGGGTTTCAACGCGTGTGCCACAGATCAGGCTAGAAATTGTTGAAAAATTCTCGTCCGGAGTGGTACCTATGCGCTTGATTGGTTCATTGCTAGCCGGTGAGACCTATGATTTAGGACCGGGTGTTTTACTAGGCTGGTCCGGAGTTGGGAGTGGCTGCACACAGGTGCTGACGTACACCCGTACGCTGAAGTACTAATTGTCCAATGGCGCAAATTGCTTTGCCGGCAGAGCTGAGATGGGACACAGAGACGAGACATGTGTGCTTACGATCGTAAGGCACACCAAGCAGTTCAGCTATGAGAGGTGAACGTTAGCAAACACCACAGCCTCAATCGACCTGTTATGCGTGGATCGCAAGGCAAAACCAAGGGAAAGCACGCCGTTCGGCTGTGAGAACTGGACGTGAGCCAGACACCACAGCCGCACTGAACGTGTCATGCTTCGATCGATCGGTAGTCGGTTTTTACGCAGGTGTAAAAGCCGGCAAAAGGGTGCACTGCGAAGTGGTTACTGCGTCGCTGTGCTAGCAATTGCGAAAAAGGGCCTGGCCGTACGTGCTAACCGGTCGATGGGCCTTGCACTGCTATCGCCACGAAAGCTGCCTCATGAATGGCTTCCAACCAACCCGTAAGCTTTTATTAGGCTGCTTTTGCTGCCAAAGGAATCATGCTGTCAGGAGCACATTGTAAGGTCACTGTGTTGTTCGCTTCACCGTTTCCATCGTGTGCGTGTTACAGCTACAAATTCGCCTTTCATGGGGGCCTAAAAACAAATGCTTGACTTGACTTGGCGTGACAATGCGCTTAGATTGCAAGCTGCACCTACGCACTGGTGGCCCCATTAGACAGCACACCAATATAGTCAGGACCGCAACTAGTGCCCTCACATTTAGACAATTGCTAGTTGTACAAATTGATCAGGCTTTCGATGGCGTTTCTAGTGTACAAGGTAGATTATACATCTATTCCTTTCTTTTTGTATATGTAAATGGAATGTGTGAAATATTTGTACATATCAACGAATTGGAGATTCGACGTATCCACTGTCGTCTTGACTACAGAGGAGCATTCGCCGGTTAGTGTTGTCGAGCACATTCTACAAAGTCTCCAACAAAATCTACCTACATCCTTCCATAGTGTTGTCTCTCAGTTCATCCATGTTTTTGGCTTCCGTTCTAATAACTCTGCACTTCAAGTATCCCCATAGGAAAAAATCTTTGGGATTCAGATCCGGTGAGAGCACAAGCTATTAGATCGGTCCCCTACGACCGGTCCAACGTCCACCGGATGTCTCGTTCAGGTAGGCACGATCCGATTGCGCCGAATGTGCAGGTGCGCCATCCTGCTGCCACCAAACGTCATTCCTTTACCCTTCCTATTGTAGCTGCGGAATGGTGCTGCTCTGCAACATTTCCATGTACAAGGATGCTAAGAACTGGCAGACATTGGTACTGTTAAACAACAACCTACTGGGCGCACAATTAGAAAAGAAGGGCCTAATGACTGTTCGAATACTCAACCCATCCCAGGCCATGAGCTGCGCGTTGTGTTGCACACGTTAAGCGCGACTTTGCCGTTCGTTGGTTGTTATGCAACTCTGTTGTGTATCTTTGTCATGCAGAGGGAACAACGCCTCATCGGCGAACAAGATGGAATGCACGTCCAGACTGATTAAAAACAAACAGGCGAATTCCAGGCGCTGCAGTGAATCCCTTGCGTCGAACACTTACACCTACAGTGCACTGTACCGCCGGAAATTGTTTCCTTCCATATCCGATGCACAGCATACGGTGTAGTTTTGCAATGTTGTGCAAGTTGCCGAGTGCTGAGATGGCTGTTACTGTATGGATCTTGCGTAAGCGTGCAAGCTGCTACTTCATCTGTGACAATGCGAGGCCATCCGTTTATTTGATATTACAAACATTTACTTTGTTGCTATTTGCAAAACTTCCATACATTTCATGTAAATATGAGTAAAGCAATGAATACATGTATACTCCCCATTGTACACGAGAAACACCATCGAAAGCCTGATCAATTTGTACAACTAGCAATTGTCTAAATGTGAGGGCACTAGTTGCGGTCCTGACTATATTGGTGTGCTGTCTAATGGTGCCACCAGTGCGTAGGTGCAGCTTGCAATCTAAGCGCATTGTCACGCCAAGTCAAGTCAAGCATTTGTTTTTAGGCCCCTATGAAAGGCGAATTTGTAGCTGTAACACGCACACGATGGAAACGGCGAAGCGAACAACACAGTGACCTTACAATGTGCTCCTGGCAGCATGATTCCTTTAGCAGCAAAAGCAGCCTAACAAAAGCTTACGGGTTGGTTGGAAGCCATTCATGAGGCAGCTTTCGTGGCGATAGCAGTGCAAGGCCCATCGACCGGTTAGCACGTACGGCCAGGCCCTTTTTCGCAATTGCTAGCACAGCGACGCAGTAACCACTTCGCAGTGCACCCTTTTGCCGGCTTTTACACCTGCGTAAAAACCGACTACCGATCGATCGAAGCATGACACGTTCAGTGCGGCTGTGGTGTCTGGCTCACGTCCAGTTCTCACAGCCGAACGGCGTGCTTTCCCTTGGTTTTGCCTTGCGATCCACGCATAACAGGTCGCTTGAGGCTGTGGTGTTTGCTAACGTTCACCTCTCATAGCTGAACTGCTTGGTGTGCCTAACGATCGTAAGCACACATGTCTCGTCTCTGTGTCCCATCTCAGCTCTGCCGGCAAAGCAATTTGCGCCATTGGACAATTAGTACTTCAGCGTACGGGTGTACGTCAGCACCTGTGTGCAGCCACTCCCAACTCCGGACCAGCCTAGTAAAACTCACTGTAGCTAGCGATTCCGATGTAAGCCTGGTTCAGTAATATATGCTACGGATGGGTGGAATAAAGATAGAGTCTGCTTCTTTGAAGATGAGAACAGCGAATGCCTTTACTTCACGGGACGTTAATCGTCCTAGTTTCCGATTGTTCACACCGCGTTGCTCCAGTGGGTTCGCTGTAGACCTTGCATATTGCCTATGTTACCTTTCCTTGTAACCTTTGGCAGTGCTTGTCATCAGTTAGCTGTGCAGTAACCACAATTTGGACGTCAACTTTGATTATTTGAGGGATGCCATGGTTAGGATACTTTTGAGGTACCGATGTTCCTGAAGCTCACTGATAGTGTGGACGATGAGATGCCGGACGGAAAAGACCTTTTGCTGCAAAACCCTACTTGGTTGGACATTGCTTGGACCTGTTGATCGAAGTATTCAGCCTTGGGACTCCATGAATTGTGTACAGACAGGTGATATGCCACGCAAAAGGCAGTCCAAGGCCTTGTTTGATAGTGGTTTTGGACGTGTTTGTTCGAGTAGTCAGTCACTTTCCTTGAAGCCCAGTCTGTCGTCGAAAATTCCATACGCCTTGTTGTTGGGCATTACGAGATCGCGTTGCTTTGGAGAAATCGGATTGCTGTTTTTTTTCCAACAATTACGAGACAGCTCGGTGTAGGTTGGACTATTTGAGTCAACGGTTACTAAATATGCCTTTATTACGATGGCAATACAGCTCCATTTTAAGGAAGAATACGGGAAGGGGCATGTTTTTTACAGTTTCTCCTATTTACGACTCCTTGAGTCTAATTGCCTCTTTAGTTATGCCCATTAAGTTATTACTACAACGGCTTTGTCGAAGCAAACTGCGTTGAGGTGACTCGGTCACTGATGTATACAATGATGACTGGGGTTCCTGCCTACGTGAAATGAAAGTGATAGATGTCCTGAAGATTCTTCGATGCACTCGCGGACATGAGGAGACAAGAGCGTGACAACAACTGTACATATTTTGTGATACATCGGAAGCTGAATGTGGTGCCGTTGCTTCTGCTATATTTCAGGCTGAGGACACCGCACACTGCTCTCTGTTATACGCAAAGTCGAGCGGCGCCATATGTTTATCGTCCTTGAGGAGCTGGTTCCTTAGGCCATATTTTCTGAAGAGTGTCGATGGTGATGGTGATGGTGTCGATGAGTGAGTTCTGAGCCGACTGACGTAGAATTGAAGCGTTCCGCTGCTCAGGTTTTTGTGACCTCAAGGGTGACGCCGTCGTCTATTCTTATCAGTAGATATTCCGATTGGACTGACTTACTAAAGTTATTGATGTGATTGTCTTGACTAGACAGCAAGCTGACTGTGCTAGTGCCTTGCAAGGCAATCGACTACTTACCCCGTAGGCACAAAACAAAGCAGAGTAGGATGTTATCCGAATCGCCCAACTCGAAACTTATGGAACGGAGCTAAAACGGCTCGGAAATGTGAATACAGCTCAATTGAATTCTAAGGCGGAGCTAGGGTGAGGTTATTTGGCCCGTCTTCTCCCAAAATACTACGATGTTGCTTACTTTGTGTCACGTTGCCGATGAGGACTGTTGACCACTGCATAAGTTTCGAAGACGGGCTTGTCAGGACTGTGGTTGTTAGAACAAAGAATGAGTTAATCAAAAGAGATGTGTGAAAGCTTTGTTTATTGAAAGGAAGCGACACGGGTGGGGATGTAGCCCCGGCTTCTGGCTCTCTGCAGATAGGAGGTGGGCCTTTGATCTGCCGCTCCAGAGGGGATCACTGAGAGGTCTCAGGCGTTCTTTGTCTTCCCAGCGTGAATGGAGTTGGTGCAGGGCTGTTTAGAGACGAACTCTTTAACAGTATTGATGGAAAATCCGGATGTGATTTCGGTGGGCAGTGTAGAACGAATTTGCGACCACCCAAGTCTCATCCCTGTCGAATGCCTACTTATACCTTGGTCATTCTCATCGGACGGCATGGAGCGTTCGTGTACCTGTCCCCTTGTCCATTTTCTGTTTCAAACCTATGTACCATGACTCCCTTACCGTGTGACTCAATGTCCCGTTTCAGGTTCACATCCACGTTCTACTTCGTTTTCACTCCTATGCACCAGTACCCCGGTTGACATTGACTGTTCCCATTGGTTTGATCGATTTTTGTGACGCTTATAGTTTGTGCAGCTATATCATGTTGCACGCATGTTAGCGCATTGTACCAAGCTTTTGGCATGGCACATTTTCGAAATCGCGTGCAGTGCTTTCAAGTTAGCGAGGCTAAGAACGCTGTTCTGGCGTCGTTAACACTCTCCTTGGTCATGGCACGTTACCCATCATCATCATCATTATACCCATCAGCTAGAGGTGGGAAAACACCTCTGCTATTGTGCCGCCATACGTAAAGGAAATACATACCTACATACAATACATAAAGGAAAAATAAATACGACAGTTGCATGCCAGCTGAGCTACCAGCAACGGATAGGCATCGTTCCGGTAAGCTACCAGCCAGCTACTAGGCAAAAAGAAAAAAATATTTTTTATTATTATGTTTTACCCTAGGAAATGAGATCGTAGATGGAGGGGGAGACTAAAAGGGATGGGAGGGACAAAGAAACTCACAGCAGGAACGCCACTGAGGTCGGCTCCTTGCCATGTCAGCAAGTGTATCCAGCCAAACGTGTTCACCGGTCTTCGGGACCCCAACCAGGGAGCCGTGAAGCTCCAACCGAGGCTAGCTCCGAAGTGATGGACTTCATTCCTCTGGACCAAGTCATCGCTTGGCCACCTCTCCTCTTCTTCCACCCACATCCCCGGTGAGCAAACAACGCACGTCGCGGGAGTCGGTGGGCTGGCATGCGTAACACGTGGCCGAGCCATCGGAGCCTGATGCGGGAAATAACGGTGCTGAGCGGTTCAGATCCTTCTCCTTGGCCGTAAACAATGCGTCGAACACGCTCGTTACTCACGCGGTGTTCCCACCATATGTGAGCCAAACTGCGAAGGCACCGATGGTCGAACGTAGCTAGCCTCTTCAAGTCCGCCGACCTTAGGGGCCAGGTTTCGCAACCGTACAGTAAGGTCGAACGTACCGCTGCATTGTACACTCTACCCTTCAGGGCGAGAGTGATGTCGCGCCGCCGCCATAGGTGGCGAAGGTTAACAAAAGCACTCCGAGCTTTCGCTATACGGTTCGTGATCTCCTCTTCGATCCCAAAGGCGCTGATACAACTTCCCAGGTAATTGAATTTCTGAACGACTTCTAGCTGATCCCCACCAAGGGTCAGCGCAGGAGGCAATCCCTGCCAATCTTGGAGGAACGCTTTGCACTTCGATGGTGCAAAACAAAGCCCGAAGCGACTGACAGCCAGCGCTAATCTGTCCAGCGCGGCTTGGCACGTCTGGGAGCTGTCACAGATGAGGGCAATGTCGTCTGCATACTCCAAGTCAAGAAGTCCTTCTCCTGAGAGTAGCTCCACACCTTCCAAGTCATGTCCTGTAAATGCAAACTCCATGACTTCGTCAATAGCGAAGTTGAAGAGGAAAGGTGACAGCGGGCATCCTTGTCTCACACCGCTGGAGATATTAAAGGGTGGCGACAGCTTGCCGTAAGCCCTCACTCTGCCCGTGCTACGCGCATATAATGCTTGGATAATATTTACATATTTCTCGGGCACACCTTTCCTGAGTAAACATTTCCAAAGGGCACATCGATCAACCGAATCAAAGGCACCTTTGATGTCGAGGAACACGACTACGGTGGGCCGCCAATATGTGTGGCGGTGCTCCAACAACTGACGCAAGGTGAAGATGTGGTCGATGCAGCCACGACCCCGACGAAACCCAGCTTGCTCCTCACGAATCTGGCTTTCACGAGCGCCAGTCAGTCTGTGAAGAATTATGGAGGCTAGTAATTTGGAGGCGGGACGTTACCTAATGGGACACCGGTTGGAAGTTCACAGCATAAGCGACAGACAGTCCAATGAAAGTGGTCGAGCACCACCTACTGTTTTATTTTGATGCCTATCGGAAGGAAACCTCGCTAACTTGAAAGCATTGCACGCGATTTCGAAAAGGTGCCACGCTAAAAGATTGGTACAATATGCTAACATGCGTGTAAAATAGTGTCGTGTATCAGACCTGGCCTTAGCGCGTATTTATTGACGGATGCATACCATTAGCACATTTTGATTCTTGCCACAAGCCCTGTGTCTCTCAATTTGATTCCACTGTTTGTTTCGCACGCCTAAACCCACGGCTCGCTTGTGGATCTGAGCGCGAATTGTTGGCATATTTTTAACTTTGGAAATCGTTCATATTTTTGATACGATTGATATTTTTTGATATGATGCATTTGTACAAATAGCACCGTTATCTCAGGTCCGGACTTGGTCTTTTGTTGAATATTCCGGTGGGATACCCATGGTTTAAACTTCCAAACGCTCTGTAACGTTACACCATGCATTACGCATTACCCCTGGAACCTGGTAATCGAATTTTAATGTCTTAGCTAGTTGTCATTTGGTTACCTGCCCAGATTCCGGTCCGTCCCATTGTCAAAGAGTCACGGCTGGTACGATCTCTATCACTGGACGCAGGCTTTATTTGTTGTTACACAATGCCATGGCTTCATAAATTCAATCCAGTTTGTGGATAAGATTCCAAACATCAGTGCGTAAAAGGGAATACAGTTTACCACCTGTAATCAAATGGGAAGTCTTCCACCACGCGCACCTCATCAGCCCCCCAAAGTACGCGTCCACAATTAGCTGGTTCTATTTGCCAGCCAAGCGAATTTCTTCACCTCAGTAACATGTGGCGAAACGGGGAGCGCATGTCGTCGTAGCTCACACTGCAACACCTTCGCGGCCAATGGGCACTACCTACACACTGTCAGTATCACTTGCGACTGGCTGTCAGTTGAAAAGGAACCTCGAGTAGGAAAGGAGTGGGTAAAGTTTGTTAGTGGGTGAACGATGAAGCGAATGAGCCTCAATGACGGAAAGCTGAGGCTCCTTGCTTGCACCGACAACCCCCGACTGGGTTCATGTGACACGATGGTTGTTAAGAAAACACAATAACGCGGTATTTTCATGTACAACATAAAAATAACCCAATGTCCATACACAATGGATTTTGATCTCGGCCCACACTTGAAAGGCCCTTCGACACAAGACATTATCTATAAAACACCCGATGATCTGCTCCTATAAGGTCGAAAGGCATGTACTGCGGCGCCATTTCATCGCACGTGACTTGAGTGTACTGATACAGAATGACTAGGATTGGTCCAAACAATCCGAAAAAAACATAGAAAGCTGGCAAGTAAATACCTCAAGCCGTTGAGACGGGCGTTCGAAAACATAGACATCTCTATTTTATGGCCCAGCGTCCATGCTTGTCCTCTTGTCGAGTGTGCAATGCAAGCCTGGAAACCATGGTTAAGGCACGATCTCACTGCTCTGGAGCAATCTGAACCTAGGGTTTGCAAGTAGGTCTTTAGAGCGCACAACTTTTCAAACGAAAAACGAATGAAACGGTTGGAAACATTTAGATTATGCATCGACGGATGGGAGGCGAGTTCATAGTGGATTGCTCCAGCACAGTTCAGAGTAGGTGTATCGATCCTTACTAGAACTCAACAGTAACCGACCTGCGTTGTCATTCCATGCAACTGGTGGAGGCGTACGAATGCCTGCAAGCGTGAATAAGTTTCGTTTAATTACGTGTGTCTCCCCTCGAATCAGTTGTTTCCGAAATGACACTATCTATTTCTAAAATACGGTTGGGTGACTCACTCAGTCACCAATATTTTGCCACCAAGTGTTACATTTCCTTTCTATGTACTGGACAAAACCTTGTCTTTGCCAGTGTCACATAACCTACCATAAAAAGACAAGGAGGAGAGGACTGGTCCATACCAGATACTCAACTAGATAGGCCAGAGCAACTAGCAACTGTATCTTTTGTAAGTTCTTCGAAAATTCCCATCGGACCACTCAACGGGGGCCTGTAGGCCACACGATATTGTGTAACACTAGTAATTATTGGACATTTGGTGCTAGCAACTGCCGACTACTGTATACATATTTTCGTAGGTGAAGTATTAGAAAAAACGTCACCAGGCAATGAACAATTTAGAGCGAGGATCTCCAATTTCTGCAGGCCCACTTGAATGAGTGAATTGACATCACCCAGTGGTATTAAAAGTTTGCTTGAGCAACCACTGATTTAGTAAATGTTAATCACATCTAGACACCGTGAGACAGCCACCACACGCCTGGAAAAGCCCCGTAAGGTAGTTTCAAGTGTTGAGCTCGAACCCTCAACTCGACTGTTACCAGTCTGTGGTTGAAACTACTGCTTTGTGAGACTAGATGTGATGAAAATCAACCTATACCGTTCAACTTTCTATACTACTTCCCTATGATCAGCACGCAAACTAAACTGCTCACACGGCCGTAAGTTAGCTGGCGCAGGAAATTTGTTAAGCTTGTATCGCTGGGAGGAGCTACCCTGTCCTGTGCACTGCGGCAACCTGCTGGTCATTGGGTAGTGCGCGGTACGATAGCACGCCTAGTAATTTGGTCACGATGGACGTAGGTCAGCAGCCTCAAGCACACTACTCCCATGCAAGCAACTACTGAGGTGTAGACCGTAGCGAAAGGTGGTATTTGGAAGTCGCTGCTCGCGCGGCCAGCCAGTCCACTTCGTGTCAGTGAAGGATGAACACACCCGATACACCAAAATCAGTTACTTGCTCAATGCGAGGCTCAATGCGTGGCTCAAGGGTCTTAACAACAGCCTCGTAGGGTCTCCAGCCCTAGCCCCACAGTTAAGTAGTGGGTCACCCGGTGGTGGCGATTTCAGAAGGGCTGAACCAATGAATAGTGCTTTCTTGGACCCGAAGCGGTTGGCTGATGGAGTGGAGCTATAATGAACCTTCTTTGATATTACTGAGGTGCAGCACAGCCAGCTTCCAAATCAGATAGTCGTCCACATGCCTGGAAAAACACTAGCCTGCAGGTTCAGCCTGTTGGACATAGTCAGTAGTACGCATCCAACAGATCCATCAGGATTCGAACCCATGAGCATCAGCGGCTTGCACCGCCAGTCGGCAACGTATGCCATTGGGCCACGGGGGACAGCTTCGGACCGTCATGATTTGCAAGCTAACTGTGATATAGCGCGTCTTATCTTCCACTGCCATGCAAGTTCCGAATGTTGCAGAGGACAGGGTTGGTCCCGAAAGACTCGACGTCCACTAACAGTAGCTACGTAGGACACAGCATTTGGAAACGCTTAGGGCGCATATATTTTGATATGCTCATGAGCACGGAACTTTGATATAGATAAATGAGGCTTATCATAGTCAACTTCCAAATCAGATAGTCGTCCACATGCCCGGAAAAATATTAGCCTGCAGTTTCAGTCTGTTGTGCAGCATCAATAGTGCGCATCTATCGGATCCAGCAGGATTCGAACTCTAGCTACTGTTAGTGGACGTCGAGTCTTTCGGGGCCAACCCTGTCCTCTGCAACATTCGGAACTTGCATGGCAGTGGAAGATAAGACGCGCTATATCACAGTTAGCTTGCAAATCATGACGGTCCGAAGCTGTCCCCCGTGGCCCAATGGCATACGTTGCCGACTGGCGGTGCAAGCCGCTGATGCTCATGGGTTCGAATCCTGATGGATCTGTTGGATGCGTACTACTGACTATGTCCAACAGGCTGAACCTGCAGGCTAGTGTTTTTCCAGGCATGTGGACGACTATCTGATTTGGAAGCTGGCTGTGACGAACCTCAATTATCTAAATCAAAATCCCCTACTCATGAGTACTACTTTGAACTGCTAATTTCATTTCCCTTTTCACTAATTTTGTACTCTTTCTCAAATTCGGGCAATATGGCATGTGCGGTAGCACTCAGGAGCTATCAAGATGGTATTAACCCGCACTTCGCTGTACATGTCCGTTCTGTGCGGATACTTCAGAAGGGAAACGTTCCACATGCTTTAGCCTTACCAGCGAATTCATCCCTTTCATGTGCTGTTAGTAAAAGTGAGGGCAATGGATAGTGGTCCTATTAACCCAGTTCAGTGGAGGATTGTAGTTGACTGGAGCCAAGAAGTGAACTTATGTACTGATCTTATGATTGAAACTGCAAGTAAAGGTTCTGAAAGATCAATGAAGAGCAGGACTGTTCGCTTGGTCAGTTCCTTCGTCAGATTTAGTGATTACCTGATCCGAGCTAAAGCAAGCGTGCGTCGATTATCCTAAGTAGTAAAAGGGACGGCCTAACAACTTCCCACTTTACAAGGAACACTTGCTTATAGGGCTGATGCAATGCTTTGCATCAGTGATCTCCACGCTACCATTATTCTTCCGGGAGTAGCAGCTGAGTTTATACCTCAACGGTTGCAAGTAATGCTAATTTGTCCATTAACACACGTTTTTTAATCATATAGGTTGTTGCCATGCTGGCATGGAAACCGGCGAACGTCCAGCTTTTCGCCAAGTCCAGCACAGGACGCCATGGAGTTGATGAAATCATGCTCGTTCCGTTAGGTCCGAGGGAAAATATCACCAGTCGCTGTGACAACTAAAATGTATAGGTATTCGATTTGTTTGTCAATATTCTCAGAAAAGTTGAGGTTGTAACAAATCTACAGGACTAACATAGAAATGAATATCCAATTAAGCAGCAGAAATCTGGTAATCATCGTTGGCAATACGCGAAGTGGCTCTATGCATCATGAGGGTTTTCCGTAGTAGGGAATAGCATCACCAATTTAATGTTCGAATAAGACTCAGTATGTAGTCGTCAATTTGAATAACGGAGCGGCTTTTAGTATTTGATTCAGTTTCACTGAAATATAACATCGGTTGTAAGTTCAAGTATCTTCAGCACTGAGGAAATATTAGACGTCAGCCACCCGAGTTTGAGAATACATTCCTTTGGGCAGCCTTGCTCACATGCCACCAGAAAATCCGAATTGCCTTTCCATACCACAACTGAGCTGAGCACAAAACAGCCACTTAGCACTAAACCGCTTGGCGATTGGATCATCAAAGTATGGTATGTACTTGTCCATCCAGCCAAATGCAAGACTCGCTTTCAAGACGGCAGGTGCCTGTGCATGCACTCATTCTTGGTGGCGAGACACTGGAGGTTGTGGAGAGCTTTGACTGCTTGGGAAGTTGCATCACTGCTGGCGGGGCTGTTGGAGATGACGTTTCGATGTGTATCTCAAGAGCATGCCTCTCTTTTTCTAGTCTGAGGCACTTGTGGCGTCACCAGGACATTCGTCTCTCCATCAAAAGGCGGGTCTATTGTGCAGCTGTTCGTGCTATACTATGGTATGAATGCGATATCTGGCCCATTCGTAAAGGTGACTGGCGCAGACTATCCGTCTCCGAGCACCGCTGTCTGCAGTCCATTATCCGTGTGTGGTGGCGGCACCACGTAAGCAATGTGGAAGTAAGATAGCGTGTCTTGAGACGAGGAAGCCACTCGCTCGAGGAACTCGTCTCACTGCATCAACTGCGGTGGCTGGGACACGTATTGAGCACGCCTGTTCAGTGTTGCCCGCCGCCGTGCGTTGTTTGAGGTTGCTGGACAGGGCTGGAAGAGACGGTCTGGTGGACTGCCTGCAGCTTGAAGAAGCCGCATGAAAAAGCTAACGAAAGAGCTGGTCTAGGCCGGTTGTTGTCGACTACCTGGTTAGGGTCCGAGAGAGGCGGATAATTGCTGGTTGAAGACCTTGGAAGCCATGGCTCAAGATCGATGTCAGTGGCGGACGTGTGCATCGGTGTGTTACGGTGTCGTTCCTTCCTTCCCCTCAAAACAAACAAACAAACAAACTGAAAAAATTAGAAAACTGTGTTTGGCAAACTGGAGAAACAAAATTTTTCGTTGTTATTTTCTTATTCGTACTGTATTCCTATTCAACCGTGATTCCGATGACGCAATATCTGTACCACAGATTGTGTATTATATATATATATATATCCTATACTACACAGACTTAAAAACTAAGTAGTGTGCACCATCATTATTAAAATGCAACAAAGTGTTCACTGACGTATGATTAGTCAAAAATCCGTATTTGAATAAAGGAGATTTATTAGACTTCAAGTCACATGGTTCCGATCCTCGGATCCATACTCCATCCATCAACAATCACCGAGGAGTTGATATTAGCATTGATATTATCTTATCCCAACTCAGCCAAACGCCTTGTTTTTAAACCCGAATTCCACGGCTGATTTTGGCATCGTTTGGATTCTCGAGATAGTGGTAGCCGGAGCTGGAAATAGAAGCGACAATGTAGCTGCTGATGACTCACATCTTGCTAATTAAGCCATTGGGTCCCACGAGGAACACACGGTTTCTCCTTCAAAACCCAAAGATGACCGTCCATCAGCTTTGTTAAGCGCTTCGCAAGGTAGTCAGTGATTTAACGATAAGGCGTTAACCGCCAACCACAGCTCACCAAATCCCACATTAAGCTCAGGTGATCATTTCTTAGAGAGGCAAAGCAGTGGGATACCCTATCGTGGAGTGTAGCATCTTGAGTGAGCAGCACCGAAACTCTCCAATTCGAATCCGATTCTAGTGATTGAGATGATCGCGATCTACTTCACTGTAAACTGTGACTTCAGATGAGGTTGTACGTTGCAGTCGAAAACCATGGCAACCACACTAAAACCCATCAATGAGCTTCCCTGATTATTTTTTCATTAGAACCAATCCTCAATCATCCAAACTAACTTGTTGAGGCATGACCCGACCGAAGTCCCCGGTTCATGAACGAAGGATCTGAACAGAAGCTCAAGTCAGAATGCAAAATGTGATTGTTTCCAATTTTAATTGCTGTGATTTATCTAGCGCTGCCCACATCGGTATCAAACGGTGGCTCTGACACTTGTTCGGCAGCAGTGTATTGCCAAACAGGAAGCGAAACATGGAAGCGACCACTGCCCTGGGTAACCATCGGAAGTTATTCCGTCTGATAAGGGAAACGGGCAGCAGGAGAACTGGTGTTATGGAAACAAGTTATGACGAGAATGGACAGCCTATCTACAACTTTTAAAAACGTTTGGAACAATGGGCTAAACATGTTGCAAGGCTAGTTAAGCCTCCAGAATGGTTAGCTTCTTCACTGGTTACTGATGACCCGGATCCCTGGACTGTACGTTTGGCTTCACCCCCTCGAAGTCGAACGTGAGATCGGACCGTTCAAGTTAAATAGAGCCGCGCGACCAGATGATCTTCATCAAGCCTTTTTCGAATTTGAGGGCCCTGCTATTGTTGATGTTTTACACCAATTGCTATTGAAACAGTGGGCGCACGCAACTGTCCCAACCGGCTGGAGCCGCCCTGTTATTGTCCCGATCTTCAAAGGAGACTCACGTTCGAAATGCGGCAACCATAGAGGAATCAGTCTGCTCGTCATTGCCTGCAAATTGGTTGTCTCTGTAATCTTTCACAGACTGACTGGCGCTCATATAAGCCAGATTCGTGAGGAGCAGGCCCGATTTCGTTGAGGTCGGGGATCCATCGACCACATATACACATTACGTCAGTTGTTGGAACATCGCCACACATATTAGTAGCCTATTGTTGTCACCTTTCTCGGCATCAATGGTGCCTTTCATTCGGTTGATAGATGTGCCATTTAGGACTGTCTGCTAAGGAAAGGTGTGCCCGAGAAGATTGTAAATACTACGTGAGCGCTTTATACGCGTGACTCGAGCAGATTGATGGCTCACGGCAGGCTGTTGCAGCCCTTCAATATCTCCAGCGGTATGAGACAAGGATACTCGCTGTCCCCTTTTCTCTACAACTTCACCATTAACGAAGCGATGGAGATCGCGTTCAGAGGACACAACTTGGAACGTGTGGATTTGCTCCCAGGAGAACGACTTCTTGACTTGGAGTGTGCTGACGATATTTTCCTCATATGTGACAGCTCCTAAATGTGCCAAGCGGCACCGGACAGATTATCACTGGCTGTCAGCCACTTCGGGCTTTGCTTTGCGCCAACAAAGTGCAAAGCTTTCCTCCAAGATTGGCAGGGATCGCCTCTTGCGCTTAACCTTTGGTGGGTATCAGCTAAAAGTCGTTCATAACTTCAAGTACCTAGGTAGTTGTAGCAACGCCGTTGGAATTGAAGTCGAGGTCACGGACCGTATAGAGAAATCTCGAGGCGATTTTGCCAACATTCGCCACCTATGGCGCCGGCGCGACATCACTCTAGCCCTGAAGGGTAGAGTGTACAATGCAGCTGCACTTCCGACCCTACTGTACGGTTGTGAAACCTGGCTCATTAAATCAGCCAACATAAAGAGTATAGTTACGTTCGACCACCGGTGCTTTCGCAGCTTGGTTCATATCTCTTGGGAACAAGATGTGAGCAACGAGCATGTTCGACGGCTTGTTCATGGCGTAGGAAGAAGAAGCGAACCGCTTAGCACCGTTATTTCACGCACCAGGCTCGGATGGATGGGCCAGGTGTTGCGCATGCCAACCGACCGACTCCCGCGCTGTGCGTTGTTTGCGAGCGAGGAGTGTGGGCGGAAGTAGAGGAGGGGTGGCCAGTTGGTGACTTGGTCAAGAGGAAGGTAGGCCGTTACTCCGAAGTCGACTCCGGTTGGAGCTGCTCGGCTCCCTGGTGGGGGACCGAAGTACGATAAACACGTTTGGCTGGAGACACTTGTTGACACGGCTATGAGCCGACCTAAATGACGTTTGTGTTGTGAGTTTCTTTGTCCCTCCCCATCTCACTTAGCCTCCTTCTCTAACGACGATCTCATTTAATCGGCATGGTACAGCAAAACCAGCATGTTGTGGAGCATACTGGTATTCCCAAGACACAAGGTCCGACTTCACCATTGGAAATAGGTTGCTGCCATCACACACGAGCTTTCTTCCTAAAACACCCATTGTGCAAAGTCGAGAGCCTGCGCATGTGATTCACGCGAACTGGGCACGACTCACATCAATATAGCAACACATCCCGAACCGTGGTGCTGTACACACGACCCTTCACAAATGGCAATGAAATGAAAGTGAAATGAAAGGTGCTGTACCTACTGTGCCTAAGAAAAGGTATTCTTAGAGCTGCCCTTTAAGGGTGACATTGCTTCTTTGAGGACTAGAAGACGTCTGATTTCCGCCACACAGAGCATTTTCTGTGCTGCCGAAGTTGTAATCATGGACCGAACTCCTAAGCCACCCGTTGCCTGCGCTAAAGGAAACCCAGCCTATTGGCGCCAACTCCCACTGCGTACATCAATTCGGATGTAACTGCGGGGATAGTTACATAGGCAGAACCAATAGAACACTGAGTTCCCGAATAAAGCAGCACGTACCAAAATGGGTTCAATGCGGGCTTATTCAGCAAGCAAGCCCAAATCAGTCTCCGTGGGTACGCAGGCCGCCAGCATCTTCGATCGGCAGACACTTATTGACATTGGGTCACCGAATTGAGGTCAACAAGACTTTTAGAATCCTGCTTCGCCATACTAATTCCCGGCTCCTCCGGTTTGCCGAGCTCATTGCCATTAATAGGATTAAGCCAGTGCTTTGTGTTCAAAACAATTATAGGTCAAACTCAGGCTGCCCTGGTTGTAGAAGAAAGACACACTTTTTTCTCACGTTTGTTTGTATGTAGGTCTGTACCCACAAACCGTTATATAAAATAACCGGTTATCGTTATCGGCACTGATGAGACGATACAAAATGCATGCATCTGACCAACTTCGTCTTCTGATTGTGCTTTTCAAATAGCGATTCATCCCGACGATGCCACAAGTGCTTCAGGTTTACGAACGCTTATCGAGCTTTGGCGATGTGGAGAGAAACTTCCTTCTCAATAGAGCCACCAGCAGACACGCAGCTTCCCAGGTAGACATAGATATCAACTTGTTTAAGCTGCGTACAATCAATAGCGGCTGTTAGCTCACCGGAATGAGATCCATGTGTTACTGCTGACTCCGTTGGTGTACCGCCGTTTCATGTTTTATTATATTCTCTTTTGTATCGCGATACAATGGCTGTGTTTTCCACCTGTAGCTAGAGTGCATAAGATTGAATTTGTTTATGCTGAGGACCATCGTCAGGCGCTGTAACTCATTCGCGCTGTGTGCAAGCAACGTATAATGGACTGCGGCTCGAATGGAATTCTCATTGCTCTACCGAAACGTGCAGTTCAGTGACCAGAGTGACGAGGCGATTGAGAAGGATTTGGGCGATCACTTTCCCCACACACCTCCGTAAGTGTATGCAACGGTAATTCATGCAACTTTGCTCGTTCACTTTGACTTTGCACAGTGGTAGCACAAGCGCATGCTTCAGCTCGGCCGGCAATTCAGCTTCAGTTGAGAAAATATTCCCAGGGAAGACATCAAAATCATTGGAATCATTGGAATGTAGAGAGCAGAAGGAAAGACCTTTGTCAGCTCCATCACCTCCCAATCATAGCAGGTGTTTGCGCAACAGCAATCAACAAGTTAGATTGTCACAGTTACATAAGAACCAACAAGATTCCTGCAAATTCAACAAGTATAAATCCAACAAGCGTTTAAAACATTCGTCAGTATGCGCGTTGACGACGGAATCAGGCAAGGAGTTCCAGTCGTTCACAACACTAGTCGATAGGATACATTCAGAGCGACGCCCGAGTCTCCTAGGTTTAAACAGTTTCCAGCAGTGGCCCCGAGTCGAACACGCAGTGTTAATCTGGAAGAAACCTTGGAACTCGATTCCCATCTCGCTTCGCAGAATGCGCCGAGGGTAGATCAGATCGCCTCGGCGATGCCGATATGCCAGAGAGAACATATTCAAGTCCTGAAGACGAATGTGATATGGCAGGTGTCGGATCTCAAAGATATCGTTAGAACGGCGCCGCTAAACTTTCTCAACCAAGCCATGTTCAAACTTTGTAAGCGGATAAACTGCGGGTAATCCATATTCGAGGATTGGACGCACATGACAGGAAAACACAATTCTGATGATCTCCGGGGTCAATCGTGAGAAGGCTCTTCGGATAGAGCACAGTAGTCGGTTAGCCGTAGCAACCTTCCTCAAAGTATCTTGGGTGGTTTTTAGCTCAGAGCATACAGTAACACCAAGGTCTCTTTCCGGTTTCATAGTATTAAGCAAATAACCACCAAGGTGTTAAACACCGAATGGTTCAGTAGCACCAATGGGGAGTACAGAACATTTATCGCGATGTATAGGCAACTGCCATTTAATTGACCAATCATGCAGGCGATCCAGTGTATTTTGGAGTCGGTCAGCATCCTCAGCACTGGCTACCTCCATCCATAACTTCAAATCGTCAGCATAGATCAAAAATTCGGTCCGGAGAGTTGAAGGAAGGTCTTTAATAAATAATTTGAATAACTCTGGTCCGGGAACAGAGCCCTGAGGAACGCCACTGCTCATAAGGACGGGGGATGAATCCGTATCATTGACCTTGAGCTGCATAACTCGGTCTGAAAGGAAATCAGAGATCCACGACAGAACCCTCCCAGAGACACCAATTCCTTTTTGTTTGAACAAAAGCCGCACATAAGGAACTTGGTCAGACGCTTTGCTGAAATCAACGTAGATAACGTCCATACGTTTGCCCGCGTCCAGTGTGTTCGCCCATCTCTCTCTGGCAATTAACAAATTGGTGATACACGAGCGTGACTTACGAAAGCCATGCTGAGCAGTATAAATCACACTCCGGTCGTCAAATTAAAGTCTGAGAACTCATTTGAGAATCTGTTCCATAATTTTACACATTACTGATGTTATGCAAACGGGAGGATAGTTTGCTGGATCTTGGCGATTCCCTCCTTTATATATGGGAACGACAATGCCCAGCTTCTAGGCTGATGGAAAGCTTCCGGATTCAATAGAGCAACGAAACACATGACAAGCTGGGGCTGCAATGTACTTAGCCACGGTCTTGAGAAACAGAGGGTGCAGGCCACCAGGACCAGGCGAGGTGTTCGGATCAAACTGGAGAAGGAACTGAGTAACAGTTTCCGTACTGATCTCAAGATGATCCAGCAAAGAGGAGCACGAGAGTACTAAGTCAGAAAACGGAGTTTCATTTTAAAAACGGATGAATACTGTTGAGCTAAGAGATCCGCTTTCGCAGTATCCAAATGAAGTAAGGCAGCGTGTTTACTGGAATACAGAGATGGAATGCCATTACCACCTCTGGTGCCCCTTCTCAGATATGAGAAGAACATTTTGGGGGAGCACCTGGACTGCACAGCCAATTGAGACTCGTAGTTTTGGCAATTCTCCTGCTTCTTCAGGATACAAAGTTTCTTAAGCGTTTTATATTCTAAATGGTCGGCCGTCGATTGTGTACACTTGAACCGGTCCCATAATTTGCGTCTTTTGTTCATCAGAGATCTCAACTGTTTGTCAATCCAAGGAGGACCTCTTGTTAGACCTCTTTTTTAGAAATGGGAACAACCTGGTTAACTAGCGACATCACTTTGGAGTAAAATAGAGTCCAAGCACTGTCGAAACTCAAAAAATGAGGAATGGTCCAGTCCATGTTAGAAGCAGCCTCCTGCAGACTCTGCGGATCGCTCGGCAGAAATAAATCCGGAAATCACCTTGGTCATGAATAGAAAATTGACGTGCCCATTGGAAGGAAATAGCACAGTGATCACTCTAACCAGTAGGTTGCAGAACAACCAGTTCGGTGACATTTGACCGTATCGGGGATAGCACTAGATAGAGAATGTGTGGCGTGTGGCCTGCGAACAACCGAGTGGGTGAAAATACATGTTGAAACAAGTTACAATCGAGAACCATCTGAAGGAGAAGAGCATCAAAAGAGTCAGAAGGAAGACCACAATAAAGCAGGTCTCACTCAATGCCAAGCGCACTGAAGTCTCCAACAATTAAGCAGTCCTTACCTTTGGCGTACGACTTAATTGAATCCAGCAAAAGAGCTCCTGAACCCAAGGGAGACCTCTAGGCGACACATAACAGGAGAGATCTACACCCGTCATGAATACGACACCATAGAGCTTCAAAGCCACCATCTATATCACAAGTAGCATCAAGTAAATGTGCCTTGAGGTCCGCCCTCAAATAGAGTATAACGCCACCGCCTAACCTCGCTCCTTGGTGATCAGCCCAGGAGAAGTGATACCCAGGGATATATACTTCCGAGTCACGAATGTCCGGGTACAGACACGTTAAGAGAAAGCCATCAACTCAGGATGATTATCGATGGCAAGAAGTTGTATCTCGTCCAATTTGTTCCGCAAACTGCGCATGTTAGTGGACAACACACGCATGCTGTTCTTGGACCTTACTGTCCGGGTAGGACAAGAATGGATCTCCAGCGAGTTCTCGGAGTTTTCCGAACCACTTGAAAATCCACAATGTGTAGGTCCGTCTCACCATTTGCCCGGCGGGTTCGAAGTTCATCAACTGCACTCTTGGTTTTTATCCGATCCTCAGGGGACAGATCTCTCAGAACATAAAACGATTCTCCTATAAGACGTGAAGTACGTCGGAGGATGCGCCTGTATTCATCTTCATTTTGGCATACGATCTTGAGAGAGCGAGAGCTTGTAGAGTCCTCCTGCTTCCTGCCAATGCGAGAGGCAGAAACAACATTTATCCTTGGTTCACCCGAATCAAACAACAGTGAAATCATCATTTTTAGAAACGCTTCATCATCTATGATTCTTTCAGCTGGCGTAGCTTTAGCAGACTCCGGCGCATTTACCACTATAAGGAAGCGGTCAAGAGAGGGGCGATAAGCGTCTCTAGATGCCTGTTGCCTAGGAGAAATCGATTTGTCCTTAAGCAAATTCTCCAACTGAGTAACTCTACTAGGAACTTTTTAATCTCCAGTTGCGAAGAGGGCTTGGATCTAACACTAGATTTGGCTTGTGGCTTCGTTTCTCGCATGTCTGAATTGCGGCTGCCTGACGACGCCGCGAGTTCTTGCACCACAGATGCATAGGTCCTGACCGGAGGCTCGGCATGCTGAGTAGCAACGTTTACTGAGGGAGACGTGGCACGACTTTGCTTACCGATGGGAGTTGCGAATCCAGAACAGGGGGAAGGAGCATCCGCCCGTAAAACTGAGTCCGGGGAAGCAAGTAACGTAGTGTGAGGAAGAGATGGACGTAGACTAAGCGCTGGTAAACCGGCAGGCAGACGTCTGTCACTGACTCTTACTCTGCGTGAGTCACAAAAGTAAGCGATAGCTTGGGCCGGTGTCCGTTGTAGATATCCATATAGGCCCGGACAGGTACCACAGCAAACAGCGTGAATCCAACCATCACACAAGGAGCACTGGACGACATTCGATCGGTGAGTGACACCCTTACTACAGGAAACACATTTAGAAGCCATGGGGAAATAAGAAACGACGGAAACCAGTGGCAGGAAGAAAAAATATTCGTCAAACGAGAGCTGTCTTGATGACAGCGATCAACTAATTGATGGAATGGAGTAAAGATTTTACACTTAGTCTCTTTAGAATACGCTTCCAAGCCAAATTTGCAAGTGAAAACTTCTAGATGGAGATTTTTCAAAATTTCAAACCGCGCGCGTGTCTTTCAAATTGCGCGAAAGTGCTCGCTTTCATTGGCTCATCTTGAGGCTATTACACCACGACGTGAAGGTTAAGGAAAACATTAATCAAATGGAGTGAATAAAAGGATCGAAATGTATAATCAATAAACCTAAATCATCGGCCTAACTCAAAGTCAACTCAGGGGGCATGGCGTGGTCACCATCGTTAGTCGAGGCGGGTAGTGGTCGGGGCAGCCGGATGACTTGTACGAGTTTCTTTTGATCACATAACTCTGGGTTTTGGAGGCGGAAAGCGATTACCTCGGCAGTACACCCTAGCATATCGTCGGCTGAGGGTTGACCTAATCATGACGCACCGGATATTACATCTGAGTGATTACCCCATGTTGAGACAACTGCTTCATCTGCGCACACCAAGCAGCACGCGAGGACACCGGTACAAACTTATCGTACCGCAGTTGAAGCGGGTAGCTCACCAACTCTGTTTCGAACGTAGAGTGGTGAATACCTGGAACAACCTGCCGCAGCCGGTAATAGAGGCGAATTCAGTGACCGAATTTAAGAAGCTTCTAGACAAACACTTTGCAGAGGCAAAATATAAAGAGCGGAACGGTAAATAATACGTTAATGTCCAAGAGCGAAAATTGATGCAGCTACACAGAGTATGCTCTACTAGCTGCTTCTAATCAGTATCAGTATCAGTAGCCGGTAGACGGCATCTCACCATTCGCATGTAGTGTCGGGGTATCCGGTAGAGGGGCTGAAATGCCTCTTGCATGTTGACCTGGTGATTGGAAACAATCAGACGCAACAGCACGGCATACGTTACCGTCCTTCTTACAAAACTGTTGAACCAAAAAGGGCAATGTTCCCGAAATCTTACGGACAGGTGCCTGGTAATTCTCCCAATACATCTTGCTCGACACGAACAACAGAATTTGTGCGCAAAATGGTAACACAACACGGGGCAATCTGACGTTGCTGGCGCACTGTCGGTGTTGCTGTGAAACTGACTCGTTAGTCGGGCGCAGGGAATCTTCTGGTGGTAGCATTACATCGTTTCCGGCCCGTCCTTTCTGGAGTCAAATCAAGCTTGAATGGTAACGAAATGTAGGTTGGCCGCTTCTCAGCGGAAGCTTGTTTCACTTTTGGTGTTACTGCTTCCAAGTGTCCGCGGATGAATTTACCTGGGTATCCATTTCAATTGAACAAGCTATGGACGAATGCTTTTCTTTGGAAAAGCGTATCGGTCCTACATATCCTTCTCCCTCTCTTCGTCAAACAAAGGACGCCGTTTCCTTTCAGACATATTGGAATGGATGGAATTGGCTGCCGACAACCATATATATATATATATATATATATATATATATATATATATGTATATATGTCATCCATCATTATCCGATAACCCGGAGTTGTTCCCCTCTTCCCCACTTTATGTGCTCACATTATTAACCGCTACATGCTCACATAACCTTGTGCCGTGGTTCATCGTTCGTTTACGCATGCATTCTCTAGACCACATTTTGACCTCATTTGCTCTGTTTGGATTGTAACATTGCCTGACGCCTGGTCTGTTATCGCCTTCTGTGTGTTAATTTCAAGGTACATCTTTCCCTCACTGTGATTGGGTCGTTTATGATTGGCCAGTGGCTTACTGCCAACTTCACAATTCTTCGTGTGATCACTTGCGTTGATTGTCCGTGTTCAGCGGTTTGGGCATCGGTTTTCGGCCCATCTGTGTAATTGCAATTGTCGGTGACGCAGACACTGGGACCCACAGCAACTGAGGTAAGTTCGAGTTTTGTAAATGTATGTGTTTCATTAGTAACGTGGTTGTTGCGATCCAACTGTTTTGATTTCGGGATCACTGGCTACGTGTCACACAACATTCAGCTGGTGGTGCTTTCAATATATATATATATATATATATATATATATATATATATATATATATATATACAATGTTACGTTCGACCTTACTTTACGGTTGCGAAACCTGGCCCCTAAGATCGGCGGACTTGAAGAGGCTAGCTACGTTCGACCATCGGTGCCTTCGCAGTTGGGCTCACATATGGTGAGAACACCGCGTGAGTAACGAGCGTGTTCGACGCATTGTTTACGGCCAAGGAGAAGGATCTGAACCGCTCAGCACCGTTATTTCCCGCATCAAGCTCCGATGGCTCGGCCACATGTTACGCATGCCAGCCCACCGACTCCCGCGACGTGCGTTGTTTGCTCACCGGAGATGTGGGTGGAAGAAGAGGAGAGGTGGCCAAGCGATGACTTGGACGCGAGGAATGAAGGCCCTCACTTCGGAGCTGGCCTGGGTTGGAGCTTCACGGCTCCCTGGTTGGGGTCCAAAAGATGGTGAACACGTTTGGCTGGATACACTTGCTGACATGGCAAGGAGCCGACCTCAGTGGTGTTCCTGCTGTGAGTTTCTTTGTCCCTTCCCATCCCTTTTAGTCTTCCCCTCCATCTACGATCTCATTTCCTAGGGTAAAACATAATAATCAAAAATATTTTTTTCTTTTTGCCTAGTAGCTGGCTGGTAGCTTACCGGAACGATGCCTACCCGTTGCTGGTAGCTTAGCTGGCATGCAACTGTTGTATCTATTTTTCCCTTTGTGTATTGTATTATATGCATGTATGTATGTATGTATTTCCTTTCACGTATGGCGGCACAATAGCAGAGGTGTTTCCCCACCTCTAGCTGATGTGTATAATGATGAATGATGATATATATAAATTTCGGGCGTGTGGCGGCTGTCTGAGTGAGTCTAGATGTGACGATTTTCCACCTATAACATTCAACTCTCCCTATTACTCTTCTGTAATCAGTACGCAGACCAAACTGCTTATAAGACCATAAGTTATTTGGCGGCTTAAGTTTGGTAAGCTCGTCGCTTGGTTAGGTGGCTACCCTCTCCTCTACACGGCAGTAACGTGTAAGTCAGGGGATAGTGAGCGGCGCTATATCACATCTAGTAACTTATTCACGATGGTCGTTGCCGTCCCCCGTAGCTCAGTGTTCTTAACCACGGACTGGCAACAGTCGGGTTGCGGGTTCGATCCCTACCAGGGTCCGATGGAATGCGCACTGCTGACGATTCCCGAAAGGATGAAACGCGCGTGCATTGCTTTTCCGGGCATGTGACGGCTGTCTGAGTGAGTCTAGATGTGGCGGATTTCTAACTATAACATTCAACTCCCCATACTACTCTTCTGTAATCGTTACGCAGACCGAACTGCTTATATATATATATACATATATATATATATATATATATATATATATATATAACACCTGTTCACATGACTTCTGCTTCCACTTGTAACGGACACTATTATTCCAGTGCTGACTCAGCCTGACCACCAACCTGAGAGGCATTATCTTGAAATCAATTCAGAAATACTGTTGTTTATATTGTCGATGGGATCACATCTCCCTCCAGATCTGTCAATCCTGGGACGTTTATCCAAACTCAGTGGTTTGTGTCCCTACTTTAGCTATTTTTATGAAAACCTTTATACATTACACTTGACTCCCTGAACGTTTTTACACGGATAGATGCTCTAGCAGATATTCTGTTTAACTAGCTTTTGTATATATAACCCGATCGACTGTTACTCTAGGCGCCATCCATGAAAGTGCTCATTGCTTTTTGCATGCTGTAATCTCAATCCGATAATTTTGCTTCTTATATGCTATTACGCTAGCGCCTTATCGGTGTGCATCTTGCAATGTCCGCGTGATCTGTCCATGTAGTTACAATTCCTCCCCTTACCAACCTAATGTACCAGTTAATTGCATGCATTTCCCCGTTATATACCACTGTTCCATCATTCTAGAACTAGCACTACGCTGAACCGTATGTTGTTTGTACAGCATGCTGAAGAGAAACCACTAATATTTGAGAAGGCTATTAAGGGACGCAACCGCGTGCCATGAGTGTTTCTAGTTTTGATATCAATAAAATTAGGTGCAATAATAAAAATAATCCTGCCGGCTTTCTCAAACTGAAGGTTGGACATGAGCTACCCTAAAGAGCTACTTGGTATTGTGCCTATAAACGGCTTACGGAAGAGTTGCGGGGCGGGGGTTCTGCTGCAACACGCTCACCTCCATTGTGAACGTTAGTGAAATTTGTGCAAGTAGCACGAAGATTTCAGAGTCGAGCATTCTGTTTCGGCGTGACTCTGAGTGATGGAACATCATAGTGGTGACAACGTCCTGAGATTACTGATGCATTGTGTGATACGATAAGGATCCACAAGCACTCTCAGCATCTGATCTGTAGGAAAGCGAAGCCTATTATTCTCCCAAAGATATAGTGTTGGATAATACCTTGTGGAGGTACACAAGATGGTGCCTGGTACGTGAGAAAAGCACACTTTGAGCACTGGGCTTTCCAGGTGAGTGTGAAAGAGGTTAGCATCAATGGACCTTAGCAGTCTTCTGGGACTAATCATCGAGGTGGTGGTGTCAAGTGACCAAAGGCTGTAAGAATCTGTTCACATAACGCTGTGAAGCGTAGCTTGCAATGTGTTAATAGCCTGATATTCAGCCAATTATGCAGATCTAGCCTGTCCCATATCACGAAGTATCAGGGATGCCGTATACATCCAGACCAGACACACTCGCGTTTTAAAGCGTGGTCGTCTGAGTCCGTTTCTATCAGCTCTCAAAAGACCATTCAGTTAAATGTTAGCATTGGTGTAGTGAAGAGGTTAAAGCCCAGTAACGCGCCTTTGTTCTTCGCACTGTGCATTTATCGAGAGCCTGTTGTGTATGCCTTCGGCATGTGTCGTTTCTTCTCTTACAAAGCTAGCTTTTGCACGTGTTTAGCAGCCTTATATATCCCTAATCATTCAGTTGTGATGGTAGCTGGTACTTTGAACGGATGGAACCAACAGGGGACTGCCGGACAATAGGTCAGTCGTGTTCTACCTGGTCACAATCGCACGGCGTGCATAGTCAAGACAGAACTGGTTCGGTTAGAGCGGATGAAGCACTGTTTGGTCAAAGACAGTGGGGAAGGAATTAACATGGACAACAACCAGGGAACAGCACAAGTGGGCTAAGGAACTTAGGCTGACGATACGGGGTACCATGGCGTTGAACTGGGTGGATGCGAGACCAGGGAACTAAGATAGAGTCAGTTGAGGCACCATAATTTCACTGATTAAATGTAGCACGGCCAAGATGAACCAAGCTCAGTTTTGACCAGAGGGGACAGAACTCGGTTGGACCGACCACGGCGGTCAAGCGGCTATTGCAGATCAATGAACATGAAACAGACTGCATAAGAAGCGATGAGTAAGAAGGACAGAAAATTTGCAACGATGGAACAAATCTTCAGCTTTGTGCCAGGCATAAATGTTCCAACGGCCCCTGAAGGACAGAGCTCCAATCGTTATCTAGAATCTGTTTGGAATCTCAGTAGGTTACACGATGATGATGTCAGGCATTGGTTCAACTGACAGTGCGCACTCCCCAACGTTAGTTTAGCTCACGACTGTAGCATAGCAGCGTAATCTCGATCCCATTTGATGACTAATTGATACTTCAGTATTATTGTGTTTTCGCTTTTTGTACTCCGATGGAACACTATCATTCGAATTTCATCAACTTAGGGCACGGTACGTTGTGATAAGGGAAGCAGAGAGCAGCCTATCCGTCTGAAATCAAACATGCGTCTCCTTGTTTGAACACACTTTAACCGTAGTGTGTCTTCAGGAGAGCCTGCTTCGCACGCTTTAGGCCAATGAAACTTTTCGGAACACACAGCAGACCTGACATCTTTTAATACATCGAGGTACCGGATCGGTCGCCCGTACAGACTATCATATTCTGCCAGCAAACCGGCTCTCGACTTCATTTCGGACAATGCAGCACTTACTGAGCCCATGTGTCATGAATTGGTACTACACCAATGAATCATTGGCATATTCGAAAGGCTAGGGGGCGCTACCAGGCCTACACACAAATTGAATTCTACTGTGGAAGTTTAATGTAACAACATGGTCGTGATGAGATTTCACTCATTCCGATTGGATGTAGGGAATTGGCAAACAAAACCCAAGCAGTAAAACAATGTTACAAGAAGCTGTATGCAAAGTGGTGTGCTGTGGGGGGGGGTGATGCAATCTGCCCGCTACCTTCACTTCGTCCGAATGGTAAAAAGATTCCATTGAATGAGTTAGTATGCAAAGCTTAGACCATTTGGTTCAATTATGTAATCAGTGTGCCATTTGGATACGATGAGTGCTTTGCTTTATTTCGGCAGGAAAGAGGGTCTAATGTTGGGGCCTGGAGTATCCTCGGTGTGCCTGGATTGCGACGCGCAATCTGAGTTTATAAATAAAAAAACAAATGTTTTATTCCCGGCACTGCGAGACACGCCTGCGAAGGCATGATCATGATAATACAAACAAGCATGGTCAGTAACTGTACAAAAGCCAGTAGCATACTGGATTTGTGTATGTTTAATTTAGGCGTATGTGCAAGTAGACATAGTGAGTGAGCTTGGGAAGTGTGACTAAATTCGTGCGTTTGCTTTGCTGTGTTCGCCATCATATGAAGGGATCAAAGGAACTCTCTGAACTAGGCGACGTTCATGAAGTGAGGAAGATCCTCCACAAGGGGAAGGGACGGTGACTTTGTTTAGTGGCGAATCACATCCGCCACTTCGCAGTGTTGTTAAACGGACCTCTTTGGCCTTTTGTGGGGAGGAGGCTTGCCAAGCGAAAACCAACCACGTCCTGGAACACTGCTGCTGAACTATTCGTTGGAACGCAATTAACCAGAACCACACAGATAGCACCACGTGGAGTGAACCTTTGCTTTTCGATCTCCAGATACGCTTGGGATCGATCGAAGACTGAACATTTCAAAAGGATTTGTGCGCAATCGATTAATGTATTATTTGTTGGGTGACGCTTTGCTTTTGACAGTAAAGCATCCACACGAAAAGTGAATTAGGTTAAAAGTGGGTGACATTTACATAAAAACGGTGCAGGTTTAGAGCAATCAATCTGCGTTTCGATATCGGGTGTTTCCCGCCCGAAAACACTTCGCTGCACGACCGGTTTCGAACTCCTTTTTCCTCGTCAAATAGCGATAGCAGGCAATCGAGCCCGGAACCATTGGGATGTTGGTGAGGATCTCTAACCTCTTAGCCACCGGGTCATGACAAGCGATGCTTAGCACAACGGTTAATTATTGATTGGACGGTCATTTTGAATTGCTCGTTGTGTGATTGGATTGCGACTTGTAATCGCAATGTGGACAATGACTCGAATGGAAGTGCACCTTGATCAATTTGATCAAGAGGGCTGTAGCTGCAGTAGAAGGAAATTGGGTTTTGCCTGCCCGAAAACACAGCATTCTACGACGCAATCCCACCTTATCTGCTATTATCAGGTAGCGAGCATCGAACTCTGGACCAATGGGATATTAGCCGAGCCCCTTCAGACACCCGTGATCGATACGAACAAGGTTCGTTTCATTGCGGTTCACGGTCCACATTGAGACCGTGTGTCACAATATATTTATAAAACGACTATATCCAAAAAAATCCAACTAACCTGCAATAGAACAATGAACTTTCAAACAAGAGAAGAGACGAAAACAGGACGCGAAAAGAGAATAAGCATTTTAGATTTTTCCCCGTAAGGCCGAGTACAGAACTATACTTATGAACAACCTGGTTTGTGCGAGAGCATACACAGTGTAAAGTCCAAAACGAACTTTGAATATTCATCCAAACTGGTTAACCTATTGAGGACACACTATCGCTTTTCCCAAACCCTTCACTTATATCCCTACAGAAATTTATACCGCTTTTCCTCTAACACGCATTATGAAACGCTTTATTATTTCACTTCAGATTATTGACTTATCCTTTACTCCTCAAGGTCAAACATTTCATCATTGACAGTCTTCCGATTAGCAAACTACTACGCTGTGCCGTTTTGTCACGCTGCCGCACGTCTTGCTGTTTCTGTCCTTTTCTATAACGATTGCAAACCTATTCGTAAGTTGCTTACTGTATTTAATTTGTGTTATAGAACTAAGGTAACAAGAATTTACGTTTTGCTTTCTCTGACCAGACCTTGCTTATAGTATAGGTTTACTAGCCTTCAGTCTCTTGCCCCATCACGTGCGACTATCTAGTCTAAGCTTCGCATAGTCATTACACACGGTACTGATCAGAATAAACTAAATCAAACAGTTCTCGTGATTTGCCTCAGATATTCAGGTGATTGGCGTCACGTGGGCTTATTGGGAGTGGGTAAGTACCTCTCGGGTGGTTGATAGCTGTTGTATCCCGAAAATGCAGCAGACCAAGACAGCACCGGAACTTATGTATAGAGTAAAACTTTCTGCACACACGCGCAATACCATTAAATCGATAAAGGTTCGAATTGCAACCAATCAACTGCAAGCTCACATGATAGGCCAAGGCGTGCTAAATAGAAGTGTGAGTAGGATAAGCGAATGGAGGGCAAAAACAAGGCAAAGTATTTGAACACGACATTGTCCCCTCCTTTGTTGGTAAAAATACAGGCACTATATGTCCATGAACGATCTCTTTTAATGTCAGCACCCCGAAGAATTGTCATGTGGTGCTATCCGTTAAAGCGTATCGGGAGACAGGGCGGCATATCCGAGCAGAACGTCATAAGTTTGTACCGAGCGCTGTGTTGTAGATGTGTTCGTCTGTTCAATAGCACGTTGGAAAAGCGTTGTTTGCAGCCGTCTTGCATTCACCTTTGTCCCATCAGCCAACTTGTATGTTCCGGGCGTGCACACAGATGCCACAGGGGTCAGCCCTCCGAATACATTAACTCCTTCCCGGTAATAGGGTATTTTCACACGTACAAATGTCCCTGGAGGATACGTGCTCCAAACATGTCTATATTTTACCTGGTAAACAGTCCGTATTTCGTATTCTCTGTGATCGGCGGTTTCTTCGGATGTAAAGGCTGCACTTAATCGAGTTCGAATTGTTCGCCCTAACATTAGCTCTGAGGGGATCTTTGCCGTTACAGTATGTGGAGTGGATCTGTATACCTCCAATGCAGATACTAACGCATCATCCCAGGTCCTCCGGAAAGCCGAAGGACTTGTAGGGATTCTTTCAAAGTACGATTAAATCGTTCGACGAGTTTATACGCTGCAGGATTATAAGGCACAGTACTTGTGTGTCTGATACCATTGCGTCTTAGGAATTCAGCACTCTCGTTACTTCGAACCTGTGGGCTGTTATCAGTGACTATTTCTTCTGGCAAACCGTACCTTGCAAACAAACAACGGAGCCACTTTGTGACGACGGCGGTAGAAACACGTTGCCACTAGCATGTTTCGCTTCTGTGGAGGTGCATTGACAAACGTGCCCATAATATCGATGGCAATTTTTGCCCATGGTTTTACTGGGTAGACGGTAGGTTGCACTGGAGCGTTCAGGGGCCACGTACACTTATCGGATTGTTGGTAGGTGTTAGGTTCCCGAAGAACCGCCTCGACGCTAGAATTCAAATTTGACCACCAATGGTTTTGTCTTATCTGGGTTTTTGTTCGCAAAATCCCTGGATGACCTTCATGCGCACATGCAACCACCAGAGAAATAAGATTTGCAGGGACTACAATCTGCTCACCTCTAATAATGCAGTTGCTCACAGCAGAAACTTCGTGCTTTAGGGTATAGTATGGTAGTAACTCAGGTTGGATCTTGGTTCCACCGCGGTCATGAAGTGGATATGTACTCCCGAAGCTTCGCTAGGACAGGGTTTCTGTCAGTGTGTCTCAGGCCAAATATTATTGTAGGTGTTCCGTCTGAGAGCTGCGATATCATTTTTACCTCATCTAAGTCCTCGTTTTCCCCTTTCTTGAACAGTGTGATTCTGGACAGGGCAGCTGCAAGTTGGTTAAAGCACCATGGCACGTATTTTCTTTCATAATCATAGTTCAGTAAACGTGAGTGCCAACGACTCAAGCTTTTCGTCTTTGTTACCGCGACTTAGTAGTGTTGTAAGATCAGAATCATCGGTTCGCAAAGTGAATAGACATCGGAATAAGTTAAATTGCCCTTTCTCACATGCCTAGACGCATGCGAGGGCCTCCTTCTAGCCGGTGGATTAATTTCTTTCAGGATCAGACAAGGTACGCGATGTGTACGTAATCACTTTCTCCTCACCATCGTGCATCTGGGACAGAACTGCACCAAAGCTAACATCTGGAGCATCCGTTGAAACAAACTTTGGACAGTACTCATTGTAGATCGTTACCGTGGGAGTAGATTCAATTATCGCTCGTATGGTCATGTAAGCATCGTCTTCTTCAGTGGCTCAATGAAACTCCTGGTTTTGGCGCGTCAACCTCCAGCATGCCTCGGCAATAGTCGCAAAATTCAGTAAATGTCAAAGGTAATAAGAACACAAACCCAAGAAATGTTTCATCTGTGTAACATTGCTTGATTTTGGACACTCGAGAATGGCTCTAGTTTTCTGCACATTAGGCTTAATACCCGAGATAGAAATAACATGTTCAATAAACTCGACCTTCGTTACAGCGGATTAGCATTTGTTGGTATTCAGGCGGAGATTTAGTTCATTCAGTCTATGGAGCCCATTATGAAGGTTTTCCTGATGTTCGGTGGGGTTACTACCAAAGATACAAATATCATCCATATACACAACACATCCTTTGAGATCTGATAACGCTAGATTAATAAATTTCTGCCAAGTTGCTGGGACACTACTAAGACCCATTGGTAACACTTTGTATTGATACAAACCGACTTGCGCGATGAAAGCAGTCAAATGTCGGCAATCTTGAGTCATTGGCACGTGGTAGCATACAATGCGAATATCAAGCTTTGAGAAAAGTTTGATATTTGAAAGCCTAACCACCAACTCGTCGAGAGAGAGCGCTTGTCCACAAGTATATGTCGATTAGGCGCTCGAATGTCGGTGCATAGACTAATAGAGCCATCTTTCTTTTGAAAGGCAAGTAGTGGATGAACCTATTTAAAACACTGTATGGGTTTTATCAAATCTTCCGTGACAACGGAAGACAACGCCTCGCGCTTGGGTAGAGGTACAAGTCTAGGTTGTGAAATGCTGAATGGTTTGTAATCCGCGCTCAACCGAAAGCGGTGCGTTGTTTATGGGACTCTACCAATATCTGGAAGAAAGACATTTGGCTAACTAGAACATAACGAATGAATGTTGACGCTGGCAATGTTCATCCGCCTGACGCATGGTGATTCGTTCAACAAGACCATGGCATTACGTCCCAGTAGTGTCATCCTATCAGTTTTAGAGACGTAAACTTCAACCATACGCTTTCTGCTGTTTATAAGAAACATTGAAATGGTAACAAAACCGAGTATGTGGACATCACCATTGGAGTAGCTGCTAAAATTGCAAGCGGAAGGATGTACAGTTAACTGACCGAAATGCTGTTTGCAAAATCAATATGGTATAACAATGATTGGTGATACGGAATCTAGTTCCATGTCTAGACAAATGGTTTTGTTTCTAACTTCAAAAAACACGATGAATATCCGGCGAAGGCAGTTTGGGTTCTTGAGTTTTAGACGAAAGTGTATATTCGCATTCATCAACGACATATATGGATTGCTCAGTCATTTGTAGAATCAACTAAAGAAATAGCGCGGGAACGACAAACCCGAGAAAAATTACCGGTCTTATCGCAATTCATGCAGATTTCACTTTTGCAACTCACAGTCTGTGTGTATCTCTCTCAACAACAACAACGGAGGAGGAGGAAAAGAGAACTCACAGTCTGTGTGTATCTCTCTCTTTTCCTCCTCCTCCGTTGTTGTTGTTGAGAGAGATACACACAGACTGTG
>OX104059.1:46702252-46797606 GCA_944474145.2 Dicrocoelium dendriticum | reverse complement strand
GCACGAATGCCACTGTGGTCGGCTCCTAGCCATATCAACAAGTCTATCCAATCAAACATGTTCAAGGTTTTTCGGACCCCAACCAAGGTGCCTAGACGCTCCAACTGAGGCCAGCTTCGAAATGAGGGTCTTCATTCCTCTCGAGCTAGTCAAAACGTGGCCACCTCTCCTCTTCTTCCATCCACACCCCCGGCGCGCGAACAACGCACGTCACGGGAGTCGGTGGGGTAGCATGCGTAACACGTGGCCTGGTGCGTGAAATGACGTTACTGAGTGGTTCATTTCCTTTTCCTGTTCCGTAAACAAGGCGTCGAAGACGCTCGTTGCTCACTCACTCACTCACTCACTCACTCACTCACCACCACCACCACCACCACCACCACCACCACCACCACCACCACCACCACCACCACCACCACCACCACCACCACCACCACCACCACCACCACCACCACCACCACCACCACCACCACCACCACCACCACCACCACCACCACCACCACCACCACCACCACCACCACCACCACCACCACCACCACCACCACCATCACTGTTGAACGTAACCAGCCTCTTTATATCCGCTGATCTAAGGGGCCAGGTTTCACAACCGTGCAGTAGGGTCGAACGTACCGCTGCATTGTACACTCTACCCTTCAAGGCGACAGTGATGTCGCGCCGGCTCCATAGGTGGCGAATGTCAGAAAAATCGCCTCGAGCTTTTGCTATACGATTCGTGATCTCATCCTCAATCCCAAGGGAGTTGATGCAACTTCCCAGGTAGTTGAATTTTTGAATGTCTTCTGGCTGATCCTCACCAAAGGCCAGCGAAGGAGCCGGTCAAAGTCAATCTTGGAGGAACGCTTTGCACTTCGGTGGTGCAGAAAAAGCCCAAAGCAGTCTACAGCCAGTGCTAATCTGTCCAGTGCATCTTGGCAAGTCTGGGAGCTGTCGAAGATTAGGGCAATATCATCAGCATAATCCAAGTCAAGAGGTTGTTCTCCTGGAAGCAGATCCACACCTTCTTATTCGTGTCCTGTGAACGCGATTTCCATGGTTTCGTCAATAGCGAAGTTGAAGAGGAAAGGTGACAGCTGTCATCCTTGTCTCACACCGCTGGAGATTTTGAAGGTTGGCGACAGCTTGCCGTAACTCCTCACTCTGCCTAAGCTACGCGCGTATAATGCTCGGATAATATTTACATATTTCTCAGGTACACTTTTCTGAATGGACAGTCCCAAAGTGCATGTCTATCCACTGAATCGAATGCACCTTTGATATCGAGGAACACAGCAACGCTGGCAGCCAATATGTGTGACGGTGCTCCAACAACTGACGCAAGATGAAGATGTGTTCAATGCAGCCACGACCTCGACGAAACCCGGCTTGCTCCTCACGAATCTGGCTTTTACAAGTGCCAGTTAGTCTGTGAAAGATGACAGAGGCAAGCAATTTGGAGGCGATGGAGATCAGACTGATTGCTCTATGGTTGCCGTCTTCCGATCGTGAGCCACCCTTGAAAATTGGAACTCTGACGGAGCGGCTCCAGTCGGTTGGGACAGTTTCCTGCTCCCACAGTTGCACTAGTAACTCGTATAAATTATCCACAAGAGCAGGTCCCCCAAATTTGAAGAGGGTTGCAGAGAGATCACCTGGTCCCGCGGCTTTATTTAACTACGACAGTGCTATTTCACGTTCGACTTCTGAGCGAGAGGATGGATCCAAAGGGACAACCCAGGGAGCGGGGCAATCAGTTGCCGGCGAAAAATCTAACAATCCCGACGGATTAAATTGCCTTTCAAAGCGCTCAGCTCCGCGCTCCAAGCGTTTTGACAAGTTGTGGATAGGCTGTTCACTCTCGTCACGTATAGTTTCACTAACACCAGGTCTCCTGCTGCCCGTTTTCCGTATCAGCCGGAATAACTTACGACGGTTACCAAGGGCAGCGGCCATTTCCATCTCTGATGCACGATGAGACTACCAGGATTCTCGGTCTCTGTTTAGGTTAGCACGGAGTTTTGCCCGGAGCACTTTGCGAGTTTCATTGTGTTCGCTTCCAGCCGGAAGATGCCGGCAAACCTCGAGAAGTTCCAGATACTGCGAAGAGACCCAATGTCCATGTTGGTGATTAGACATACCACATGAGGATTTTCCTGCTGCTAGTAAGGACTGGTAAATATGAGACCAGTGAGCTCCAACTGGATCCAGTGAGCGCTCGCTCAACTCGCATGACAGCGTATTTTGATAGGCATTCAGAACAGCTGGCTTTGCCAGTTGTCTGGTGTTAATACGCTCACAGAGTCGCCTTGGGCGTGCGCCAAAATGCATCCGCATGTCGGCTCATACAAGTGCATGGTCGATGTACACACATGTGCTCCAAATCGAGCGACAGTTCTGGACGCAGCCTTTCCATCGGTAACTTATCGCAAGGTGATCGATCTGCCTCCAAGGCTTGTGGATGCCAAGTTACCCTCCGGCAGGTGCTGTGTCGGAAATTAGTGCTTGCAAAAAATAAGCGAACATCTTCGCACAAATGAAGTAACCGCTCACCGTTATCATTACGGGAGCCTACACCATGTTGGACGCCCATATGCAGTCCAGCAGTGGACAACTTTCCAACTTGAGCGTTCAGATCACCGGCCAGCACTACAGTCTCCGAGCTTCTTCTGTGGCTTAGGAGCTCATTCAATTGGCGATAGAAGTCGTCTTTTACCGAATCATCGCTACATTTTGTCGGGGCATAGGCAGCGATGACAAATAGACACCTGTCAGTCCCGCGCGACTTCGCTGCTTGGAACGAGCCAGCCAGTCGGACCGCACACATCCGGCTACTGATTGGAATCCAGTCAACCAGAGCAACATCACCTGCTTTGTCGGCGCTCGAAGCTACATCATCACCGGATAGGCACAAGGAGAAAGTGCTGCTGGTGTCACCTCAAGGGGATCGCAGTGAGCACAGAGCTCGAGTGTTGCAGACGGGTCTCCGATAAGCAGCAGATATCGATGGAGAGGGTCTCTAATGTTCGGGCAAGTGCTGCCTGTTAACCGATCTGTAGCAATGTGCGTACATTGAGGTATGCCAATCTGAAGGATGATCGAGGTCTCCGAATGGAAGTCGATGAACTGGGCTGGGCCGTTTGGTTGGACATGGGTCTGTTGACAGGGCAGGAAGGGCGCTCCGCGTTCACATGAGAGTTGAAACTAGAAGGTAAAAGCCTAGCAAAGGAAGGTGGGGGAGGGCCAAGTATTAGGGGGTTAAAAACAGGAGGATAAAACTGAAGCTGGAAAGGGACAGTAAGAGAGAAAATGCGTAAGAGGGGAAATAAGAATATGGGAAGGCTTGAGCAGTGGCATCCAAACCCCTATCCACCCTGCCCGATGCAGCAGATAGGGCACCGTTGATTATCCACTGCGGTGGCCAGAGCATCAAGAAACTGTTTGAAGAGAAAATCATCTTATTGCGTGGGCAGGATACTGTCAGTTTGCCCAAGCCTAGAAAGGAGAACGATTAGGGTTCTCAACCAAAGCCTTTGGTTCAAAAACCTGACCGCAAGGCAGCGGGTTTGGCGTTGGGCTACAAGGAGTCCGTTTTAAGGAATAAGGAGCCACCCTCATTCCAACCCCCAACCTGGAGGACCAAGAGGCTGTGTTCATCTGGCATCTAACCATTGACCAATCTGGTATGAGTGGCTCTGAAGGTGCACGAAAGCACCACCCAGCATAGCTCAATGGATCACTGAGGCACACAAACCATCGCACCACGGTGAGGTCCAGCCTCATTGCGATGGTACAACCACACGCGCTGGTAACCGATCGATTTTTACGTACTGTCTCTGTGGCTGACATCCGTGATCTCTTTAACCGTGTCATACATTTTTATTGAAAGCTTTTAATATGAAGGGAGAAGCTGAGAATTGGAGCTTTGCATTTTCTGATTTATTCAAGACCCTTACAGTAGAGGCACTATATTAACCTTTCTTAGTTAAAAAGACGGTAGATCATTCACTTTTTTGCCAGCATCTGATGCCATGGAATTTTATGCTCATGACATCCTTAAGTTTTTTAAGCTGTATATTATCGTGCGCACAAAAGATATCTAAGCTTATTCAAGTCGATCAAAGGGACCGTAGGTGAAATGGAAATGACCGAGATCCACCTCAAGTGAACCGTGGTCTCAACAGAGGTTGTTCGGTGCAACCCAATCACACAGCGGATTCTCCAAGTCCAAGTTAATTCGTTTTCGCTGTAACAAGCGTTGCTGGCGGATTTCAATGGCATAGTGTTTATGGCGTCAGCCGTGAATCACTAGGCTCTGATTTCCACCGCAGCTCAGACTATCTCCACCTGATGAGTCCAAACCAGGATGAAACCGCAGTCCTGAGCTGCCAGTGTTGGGATGAGCAACACCAAACTATTTCCAATCCACGTTTGTATTCATTATTTAATGATGAGGCCGCAGGCCAGTTGAGATGTTAACGCAGGCTGCGTTTGGTTTGCGGGCCGGACTTTGGACATCCCTGATGTAAGTGTATTGTAAACCAAATATTTCGTATGGTTACAAGAGGAAACGAGAACATTTTGGAAAGTGCACTTTTCCGTTGAGATTGATGAAGTGATGCACCAGAGAGCAAAGCTTCCTGGCAAAAACACCAACTGATTTTCCTTGCATTTATATAAACTCAGATCTTCCTGATCAGTTCCTTATCAGCTGCAAAACCGGTTACCCGTTTTACTGCCTGCTGAGGATAACTCACTGGCTGGACAGGAGGGGTTAACTATTTTGATGTACAAGCTACTTACATTGGGCAGTAGTGTAAAAAGACGTGCTTCTGTACTTCGCAACGAGAGAATCGGTGGTGACCACTGCTTCCATTTCGGCACGTATCCGGACCCAATGAAATAGTGTGCAACTTTTCTGTCAATTCGGCTCTGTAGGGTTATCATCAGACTAGTTTCAAGGCACCTAACGAGCAGAAATGGCGTGGATTAGGCAAACCACAACAATGCGTTGTTGAGTACTGGTTCACTCGCACCCCTCCTGGAAGACCGCATGCTTTCAGGAGAAAATGTAGGGTCAAAAGCCTGAAAAATTAATCGGTTGCTCCAAGCTAAAAGTAAGAGAAAATACATCTGACGTCGACTTAAGATTATTTGCAAGCTCGGTAAAGTTAGATGGTACATTTTGTTTGTAATATCCCTTACTGAGTCCACTGTAATACGAAATATGGATTCTGACAACTGCCCGGGTTCATGAAGCCACTTTGTTAATGATTTTGCACAAAAGCTCTTCATTAGCTGTATCATTTAGTACATTTTCAATGTCGTCACTCACATGAAAAAATGTTATCACCTGACTGATACCACTCGCCTCACTGTATGATAACACACTTTCGGGGTAGGTGACGGCAGAAAAACTTCGGGTAATATTCAGATGCTATGGAGCTTCACCCCAATTAACACAAGCCGTTGCTCACCAAACACCTTCCCATTAACTGGAATACGCAAGTTCCATTTTCCCTGCTGCTCCACCCTCTGGTTGACTTGTATAATCTGATCGATCATGACTCAGAGGATGGAAGTTGGAGCCAGCATAATCGCAGCACACCAGCTGAGGACAGCATATTATCATCGTCTAGATCAGTGGTTCTTACCCTTTTCCTATCATTAACCCATATTGCCGAATGCGTTCGTGTGTCACAAGAAAGATTTGGCTGATTGTATGTGGCTCGCGAGCTGTAAATTTCCCGCCTCTGAATTGAAATGACCCAAACAGCAACCATGTGAACGAACTGAGTAGGCATTGTCTAAACCATTTTACAGCCACTGTACAAGCTGGAATAAGTAGAGCTGAAATAAAATCGCGGAAGAAAAACACTCAATACTTGGGTGCTTTCTGCCACTTCACAAGCAGCTTGTATTAATCGTGAAATGGGCGGCAGTGTTACAACGGCATTAAAAGTGCTCCCATGAAGATCAGATGAAACTTAACGGCATAGTTGATGCAATGACTAGCATTGTAGCTCATTGACAAGCTTCAAGATTTGCTAGTCAGTTGTCACCAATACCAACGTAATGCCGCGCTCCGCATCTAGTCCGTTTCGCTTTTTGTTTTTCAAAAGAAAAAAGCGTTGAGAACCTACTCATACAGAGATAAGTAGAAACGAATAGGAGTAAAACTCGAATCGCAAGCATGGTGACATGTGGAAGTGGCCGATACATAGCACAGCAGAATTCAGTTAGCAGTTTTATGAAACATGCCGCGTGACGAGCAGTCGTTCTGCATATTCACTAATTTTTCCTGTAGGTTGTCGGGAATGCTGGCTACATCAAGGTAAGTAGATGACGAATAGCGTTCCTGTGCAGCTACTTCTTCTGTGGGATCAGTAAATTGACGCTGAGGTTCTTTTTCAGGAGATAATAAATGTCAACGAATATCTCCCTTCAAATGGATATTCATTTCACCTCTAGATTCGTCAACCACACTGCCTAGTTTCATAAACATGATAATGCTACCAAGATATTTTCTCTTCAATTCTGAAGGTAGATGCAAATGCCTTTAGGTTGTCGTGAAAATCAATAACATTTCTTCCTTTTCTATGAAGTTTCAGATTAAGCTATTATTACTGTATCGACAATTCTGCAACCAATTTCCATAATCATACAAGGCCGCTTGGTCACGCTTCCCCTGCCATACCAACGATACTCGCCTTTCACTTTTTATTTACTATGTATGCTTTGTAACATTTCTTGTTGACAACCGGAGTACAGTAGGGTGGAATAGAAGAACCTCATGATCTGAACGCACATGTTCACACAGTTCATTGAGCAGTCGGATGTTACCAGCTCCTGAATTTATGTGATCCACAATGTCAATGAGTTAACCAAGTGCTTCTTGCGCAGCAGATGGGAGAGCTTTACTGGGAAGAGCATAACTGTGTATCATACAGTAGGTTTGCTCCAAATAGGGCGCAAGTTCTTTTACCTTCTTTGGAAACCAGATTTTGGTCCAAACATTTATGGTGCACCGTCCGTACATATCACACAGACATTTAGTCCTTTTAATCCTTCAGTCACACAAAGGTTTTTTTCTTCATAATATTTAGACTTTTTGTCGTAGCTTTAAGTTCATTCAAAAATATGAATTCTTCCCTTATGCCATCTGAATGAACATCAAGACGACAAGCTACTGTGAACATAAGCTTACATCTGTTGATACATCAACTTGAACATGGTGATACTTTGACATTATTCGAAATCGAATCTTTAACGTTCACCGACGTGTTTGGGATGCTCCTCTGATATTTGTTTTACCTTTACTTCGCCGGATGTCTCAAGAGATAGCTTTACTATCCTTAAGGTTAGGGTTTTGTGAGCGATTCTCCAATTAGGCAAGGTTTCTTCTGCTTAGCAATTTCCAACACGACTTCATAAGATGTCTGAGCTAACGTCCTGATTACTTGATGCCATTTTCTTTTTTGACCAAGATTCTCGCGGTTGCAATTGCTTTATGTCAAAAAGAACTCGTCATTTGCAGTGTGTCCAGAATACTTTGTTTCTAAGTGACTTAAGTGTTTTGCGGGCTTCATACATCCAGCACACATCCAGCTCTACACAAATCGCTTTGTGACTTTTCTGTTCCATTGTTAGTCAAGTCACTGAAGCCATATTTCCGATAATCCTTTACATATTTCCGCTTCCTTTCCATGAGAAGGGGGTTCTAAAAATTCAAACAATGCAATGGAATGCATACATCTATAAGCCTTCCTCTTCTTTCTGTGCTTTTCAACTTGTTGAATGGAACTAACTACTTTACAATGCTACTATTGCGTATTATAAACAATTTTATTATGTGCAATATAAATAATTATAACTATTATATTTTAGTACACAAAAGAACAATTGCTTTGAAATCAAGCTTCTTTGGTACTTTACTATTTCAGTCCACTACCCCATGAAAATTCGTGCGCGATCCCAACTGGATCGCTACCCGTTGCTTGTGAACCACTGGTCGAGATGAAACAGTACCATCCGTTATAGGTTACCCATAGCATTGCAGCGCCCTCGTATGTAGAAGTCGTTGGAAAGAGTAAATGAGTGGCAGTGTTGGGGTAATATCTTTAAAATGATAAAAAGTAAAGTCGGTACGAGCAAATATCAAATTCTGGGATTTTAAAGCTGTCATGGAAAAATTGAAGATTATTCGGCCAAATCGAACGACACGTTTAAACACATACACCGTAAAGTGTCCGTTCGCAAGAGAAGGACCTTGAGTTTCCGACTCATACAACGTAAATTGTTGAAACGCATTCTCTAGCTTTCATAGACAAACCGTGGTGATTTTAGTGACCGCAGAACGGAGTAAACAGACCTTAGTGTGCTGAATTTCCTTGCTTCTCATGTAGACGCGTTTCAAAAGACCGAATACCGAGTACAAATATTAGAGAGCTAGGAAATATGTATCAGTGTGGGTTCATCAAAATCTGATCAGGCACACACGCGGAATAACGTCGTTTATCCTCGCGCGCTGCCAATATAGTCCGGTTGCGCGATAGCGTATTTACGTATCATGCCTTTTCAAAATCTATAGTACACAAAATGAGCTTTCAAAGATTTTTCGAATTCCGACAATTATTTGCCCCAACAATTCTCTTAAGTAAACTGTTGTAGTATTTCACAAATCGACGCTCGAAGCATAGAGAATGAACTGGCTGTTTCAAGTCTGTTACTGCAAGCTTGTACCGATGTCAACGAGTGCTGCTTGCTTTGCTCACATGAAACAGCGGTCTTAGCAAATGGGCACCCAGATGTACTACCTGGTGGGTCATAATAATGTCACCTCGAAGCCGACGATACGATGGGGTGTACAGCCCTAATATCTTGCAGCAGTTTTCGTACTACAAACCCCTTAAATAGAAATGAGCCTGGAAGCTATATGTAGAACCTGCTTCAGTTTATGTACCGTGCTACCGGTTACCGGACAATAGGCGGGTGAGCCCTACTCTAGTATTGCTCTTATGGTGGAAGTGAAGAAACGAGTCGCAATCTCTTCGGACCAAGTGCAGAAGCTGCGCTTGAGCGGTCAAAGCGTACGAAGTCCGTTTGGGTTAAACCAGTTCGTGTTGTCCATGGACTTTAGCTCGCAGCGTGAGAGAGCGCGGGTGGTCCATCAGGGCATGACTGCACCCAGCATATTTCCCCAAGCTTATAAATGATCAGTTGACTAAGTGGACCGGTAGATCGGTCTCTGCTGGTCAGATGAACAAGCGCTCGAGATCATACTGCAGTACTTCACAGTCGTCGGGAGTGCCAGTTACTCTTCAAATCTGCAGATAATCTGCAAACAAACTCCAAGACGACAGAAGAAGCTGAGGTACTTCGTCCATGTTATTAGGAACAAAGTGGGTCCCAGTACTATGCCTTGAGGTACCCCACTGGATGAGAGATACCAGTCCGCTAGATGGTCATCCACCTATGCCATCCAATTTCGCCCAAGAAGTAAGTCACTGATTAACTGGTGCAGTAAACCAATTATTCCGTAAATTCACAGTCTCTGTAAGAAAATCACACAGTTCACCCTGTCGAACGATGTGCTGAAATCATTGTAGCTCAACTAGACTGACCTCCATCGGTTCAGCGTTTGCAAATATGCATGTTTCGTCACCAGCAAGTGGACGGTGCGTGAAAGGCATTTCATGATACCGTGTTATGGGGGCGTCGGATGTCTTTCAACTCCATGAAGTGTAACTAAGCATTCGTGTGGTCTTTCCGAGGGCTTTGGCCAAAACAGAGGTCAGACAACTTCTCCGTTAACTGTCCACCTTCCTTGGGCCACTTCTGTTCGGAATTAGTTTAAGCACGGAGTGTTTCCAGCTGCTCGATAAGGAACGTTTGGACAACGTTTTCAATCGGGTCAGTCACGGAAGGCGCGATGATGACTGACAACGACTTGAGAATCAGCGCTTGGAGCCCCTCAGTACCGATAGGTTTAGGGCTGCAAAGACTGAGGAGTAGATTCGTACATCTGCCACAACGCTATCCACGCTATCGTTCGGTATGGGCTATGCATGTCGTACTCGGCACAGAAGCACGGCCATTTGCAATTACGGAAGCTAAGTGCCCGGCCAATGCGAATGCGCATTTAGTGCTAGAAGTGGGGAGTTGTCCGTCTAGGCCCCGTACACTAGTGCGTCAACCGCCGGGCTCAGGCACTGCTTCACTTATGAGAAGATCTTTCCGGGGGCATTTTTCGCTGCAGTTACATGCTGCTCCTCGAACTATCGACACTTCCGTGACTTTAACATTTGCACGAATTCCGCTGCCTCCTCTACGCTTCGTAGTTGCCTACAGAGTAAGACAGAAACAAATTATTGCATCTTACGCGTCGCCGTCAAGCCAAAGGACCGTATTCCTTGTCCAAAAATGTGGATGCATTGTCCCAAGTTTCCGCCACTTGAGGATTGCGGCTCGGAGGTACAGATTACACGGTGTCTTTGATAACAGACCAACTGGTCTATACATATGAGCACCGTGGCAGCGTCCAGTCCATTTGAGTAACGGCTCGAGCGGGACTAGGGAAATCAGTCTTGCAGTAATGTTAGCATGGCTACACTGGACGTGGCTGAAGGCGCAGCAACTCTAGGCTGGTTATTATAATCGAGTAGTCACCAGGCGCCAGGGCTTCATGACTTGCTCATACATATATTGTTGGCAGCTATTCGACATCGGGTCCAAACACGAAGGATTTAAATGCAGCGTTATACGCGTCGACTGACAGACGTGTAGTGCAGTCCCAGTCTCATATATCATTTCCGAAAACTCCACCTCGATTTCTCAATCCCCGGAGGCGACGAAAATCTCCGAGCGGAGAATTAGAATCAAAATCACTGATGAACAGAGTCCGAAAAGACTCATGTTGTTTAGAACTTGTAGCAAAGCAATTAAAACAGATACTTCGCGGGCTGCGACACGCCGCACCCACGAGTAGTACGCTAGGCCCCAGGTAGCTTTGGTGCCACAGTTGCTCGCGTAGACCACCTTCTCTTCGGCAGATGTTTAGAGTCTTCTGCAGAAAGAAGACCGAAGTTATGGCAGCAAACTACCGTGATTATTCGACAGGCTGTCAAAAAGGGAAGCACAACTGCACATTAGACTGTAGTTTCTGGTCTGCAACAGCAAAATTCAACCGTGTTACAGCCAGTCCTACTAATTCACTAACGGGAAACAAAGTGGCATATTAATATAATGGCCTGATCCGTGTAGTTGTCCTAGTCGACTCGAATGATGCAGTGGGCACGAATCCCGTGTAAACTTGCACTCCGAACGAGACGGAACAGACTTGTCGATACTCGCGAACTAAACGGAAAGCAGTAGTCGATATTCGAGCAGAGTACCGCTAGTCACCCCCGCATCCTACCCGAGAGATAACTGATCTTCAATAGAGAACCATTAGGACGCAGCGGAAAGGCGATTACATGGCCGCACTACCTCAATTTTATATCGAGACTGGCGACATAGACTGCGGAGGCGAATACAAGGAAAAGGCGAGGAAAAGGTTTCAAGTAAACGTAGGTTTTATGTGACAAGAGAATTCACACCCAAGGTTGCGGGTGTCGAAGCAAGTGAAGGGTGGGCAGGTTAGACATAAACGTGGATGTGTCTGGATCGTGAACCCACAAAACACCATGACTGGATCACAATTTGCGCGACCAGTATGGGGACAAGTGCTTCTCATAACACACAGCATTTGACCACTAAATTTTTAACTTTGGTAAAAGAAATACTCGTAGGCCTTGTTAAGAACCGCTTGCGAGCTTGCAGCGTCATCAAAATGTTGATCCGCAATCGGAGAACCCGGGGGCAAAAAAGAAAAGTTACAGTGCGAATATTGTTTTCCTCACCATCAGTATGCAGCGAACTACAGTGATCTAGATTTGACGGACACATATTTGGGCGAATATTGACTTCAAACCTCTTAGCCTATCAATTCTGGATATTCTCATCCTCGGACTAGCTCCAACATCAAAAACGACTCGCATAGACCGAGTTATCTACTATCATTCTAAGGCAGGTGTTTTGGTTCACCCTCAACCTCTTTCCACCAATGTAGAGTAGTCGGTCAGTCAGACTCTGCATGAACTCAAAGTTGTGGTCAGAGTGAACCTGAGGATTTGCATTAGTTGGCACCCGATCATCTCAGGAGGTAGTAACGCCTCTGGTCGTTGTTGGATGTTGTTTGTCGATTTCTTCCTTGTGATTTAAACTGGTCTCCAGCACTAAGGATTTCGCACACTAGTTTCCCTGTGGGACGTAACGCGGACGCATCAGCTGAGCCTACGGTAACGGATGGACATCGTTCCGGAAGTCTGTAGCCAGTGGATAAATGAGCTTGTGTAGTAAAAACAAAGCAATAAGAAAACACAATCTTTATGATACGCGGCAACGGCTAATCAAGCTGTCAGTCACGAGCGCATATATATGTATATTTATTTACACATACATCTATAGCGGTCATGTTGCCGCCAAACAAGGTACCGCAGATGGTAACTCATTACCCATCAAGTCCGTACTTCGGTTTGACTCAACTTTGTAAATCTTTCCTGTCTGTTTGGTTCCGTATCTTCGCTTCCGTAAACCGCATCATGACTGAAGTGTCCGGCCCTCGCCTGGTTTGACGACCGGCTATCCATTGAAAACTCGAAGTTACTGGCCCCCATAGGAAAGAGATAGGGCCAGTTTTGAACAAGCAGCAAGAAAACGGGGATTAGTTGACTAGTCACAACATTCAATATAAAGGTCGAATCGAAACATTCGGAAATGTTTTATAACTGATAAAATATCCCGGGAGTAGACATCAGAACAAATGTTAGCAAACAAGCTCGTTTTCAGTGGTCCATCATCAGGCTAATACACCACAAATGAATGACCTGAACGTAAACATCTGAGTACTCTTAGCTGATGTTTATGGTCATGTAATTCATTTGTGGTGCATTAGCCTGATGGGAAACCATTGAAGACGAGCTTGTTGGCTAACATTTGTTCTAATGTTATAGAAAGCACACGTGGAAACCTTTTGAAGGGTCACTTTATGACTAATCAAGCAATGCTGCTCTAGTGTAAATTGGCCGGTTGATCCAATCCATGCGGGAGAGTACGGATCACCGGCCATGTTTTGGCTCCGACTCGCCAATTGGCGCTCTGGCACCTTGGCTGCTCGCCTAGCGATTTTCTTCCTAACACCTATGTGTGGTGTAAGGTTTCTGCTTTGGATTGACCTGCATGGGTGACGCGAAGTTTTGCCGACGCTTCGGTCTTTGAACTGGTAGGTTTCGGAGCCAGTCAGATAGCAGATGTGTAGCAGTGCGTCGGGGATTCAAAGTTAGCGTTGGAGTGTATCGGGAGTTTCCTGTTCACCGGCGTCGACCAGTATGTTCGGGAATAACTTCACTGCTTGTAATTGTTGTTGCGGTTGTCCGTCAGTCACGACCTCTAACAGCTGATTGTAATGTCTCATCCGAGTTGCCGTCCCAACTTAGACACCGCAGATCACGTTGCCCCGTTTGTATCGCAAACGGCCTATGGCCCATTTGGGACAGTAACTACGATAATCTCTCGCCAGAACTTGTTGACCAACATGAAAGACTCCCCTGCGAGCACCGTGTTGAACGTTGAACTAGAGTTCCGTCTGGAGAGTGAAGAATGGTGATTGTTCCTTCCGGCTCTGAGGGCATCATGCGACACAGGGATTTTCCTCTGAAACAGGGCTTCAACCGGGACACCACATTTGATTTCGGCGGATTTGCAGTTGTGCGATAAGTCAGAAGAAATGCGTCGTTAATCTCTAAAAGGAGCCTTCTCCCTTCATGTTCAGCAAGGCATTTCGCCTGTATCTGCAAGGTGTTCTGTTTGTCCTTTTGACTGTGGATGAAAAAGTGGATACCTCACGTGGACGAGCGCGTTCCTGCGACAGTAGTCAACAAATTCAGATGTTGTGAACTGAGTACCACTTTCCGAAAGCAATGTTTGCGGAACGTCGAAACGAGAATAGACCTGTTGAGGAGTGGAGACAATGGCGTCTGCCGTAGTTTACTCACATGGAATCACTTCGGGCCATTTCCTGTGGGTATCGACAACGATGAGAAGATGATGCCCGTCAATTGTACACGCAAAAGCAACGTGTACCCTAGACCATGGTTCCGTAGGTATTTGTCACACTTGCGATTCCGTCTTCCTGGGCTGTTTAAAAACCTTCGTACATTGGGGATAATTCTTCGTTAGATATTCGATTGTGAAATCCATATGGGACCAGTGCACATAGCTTCCTATTAACGATTTCATATGATTCTTTGCTGGGTGGTCTCCTGTAGCCCACAGGGCATCAAGAACAAAGTCTGGACGTCGTTCAAAATCTGTATTAAGGAGATTCGCAGTTTTTTATAGGCCACATAGAGTATTCCGCTGTCGTCCGTTTATTGGCTGGCTGTTGTTAACTGGCCTGGGACGTTGGATCCATCACATTTGTTCGCGTTCGTTCTTCAGTTGAACCGATCCACGCTTATTGAACCAGGGTTGCAACGAACCTCGTTGTTGAGATCCCACGTGGACTGCATGGTGGTGTCTGATTGGCGTCCCCCATTTGCCAGATGGTCCCACGATTGTACATTTGCCACAACTGAGGATGATATTACGGCGTACCCAAGCGTAACCCGTTCCCTCGTTGTATGGCCAACCAACCTGCTTTGTCGCTGTCCAAAGGTATGCTGTCCTGCCATTACGCCCTGCCGGATGTGTTCCACTTGCTCAGTTATCTTGACTGGCATCTGTTTGGTCATTGGTCTATTGGGCTGATGCTTCCTCGGCTGGCTAGCAGACAGCGGTGCATGCCCTTAAACTGCACTCCGGCATGAGTCGTCCGCTCGCCATACGACTGGCCAATCAGCTTCTCAGATGTCGAAAACCGCGCTGTTTGTCTTGTGCGCTGGGTTGGACTATTCGTGCGCGTTCGGTTTTTGTCTGATTTGCCCCGGTCTTTCGGTACCGTGAGGATTCCCTTCACCCTAGGTTCCAGCCAACATCACGTGTGGTCAGTATGAAACTGTCGGAGGTTTCTCTCCTGAAAGACGACGGGAATGACGACTCGACCTGAGAACGGTAGACAGCGGTTGAAGACAGACCGTGCTTCCTTCTGTTGGAGCAAGTGTTGTGCTCCGGTGTTGCCACTTTCTTAGACCAGCCATTGAAGTGAAACCTGATTACTTGCTGTAGTGTAGAATCAGGAAGAGTCGCTTCCTGAACCATATCGAATTGTATTAGTAAGGCACAGAGAACATCGGACACAACTTGATTTACTTGTGGTTCCAAGGAGATTCGAGCAGCAACCAAATCTGTTGGTTCTTGACAGTGCATCAAGTAAAGGCGATAACGCCTCCGTTGGGCCAGTGCTATGTGTAAGTCGGTAATTGACGTTGAAATCGCAACCGTTGCTCAACAATGGAAAATGGAACAATGATATTGTATGGATAAAAATGCCAAGGCTCGACAAGTCCCGTGGGATGTTTTTGGGAATAACGTTAGTTCAATGAAGTTACACAAAAGAGAAAAACGCATCTGTGGACTCACCATATTATCCGCTTTAACACAGAGGTATATCCGTCTACCACGATTTCATGGGATTGGTGAGCACAATGTTTGTCTGCGTCATGTCGTCACTCAATGAATAGAAATCAGAGCAAGTAATGTAAATGGTGTAAAGCATCCTCGAGTCGTTTCTTAAAAATGCGCAGCATGTGCGCTGAAATGACAAAAGCCGAAATAGCCCTTCACGGTTGACAAACCCGAAAGGAAAATAATCACGGTCGCACTCAAACCGACTGTATTGTGTAGTAAATTTCAATTTATGACCTCTCAATTCTGTGTTGCAGCTAAGCCTCAAGTGGGGGTGGCAAGCATGACCGGGATTTTCAAATCTGGAACACCAGGATGAGGCCACCTCGTAGACGGCGATATCTTCCGCTGTACACTCCAAGGGCTTTCAGTTGCCTGGTATCTCATGTGGGACAACCCCATCATATTTTCGTTGCTGTCGCTGTGCGGCCTCGAGTGCAACCAAGTCACGTTTTAACCAGGGTTACCAAGACTGGATCACAGCCTCTACATGAGATCTCACGTACCCATTGAGTAGTTGGGAGAAGATGGAGGAATCGAACCTCCCGAACGTCCTCCGCAACAGACCAACAGGTTGGTTCGCGGTTTTGAACGTCTTCAAGTACTGCGCCGAACAGCCGACTTCGTCTTGGATCACCACCCCAAGGTCTCGCTCTTGTGAGGCGGTTTTCAGGATGCCGTATCCAACTTTATACACGTTCGCAGGATTGTGACGGACATGCACGGTTTAGCACTTTTCCGTCTTAAAAGGAAGTAGATTTGCCTATGACTATTCAAAAGCGTGGTCTAAGTCTTGTTGCAACGTATCGTGATCTTATTGACGGCCGATTGCCCGCCAACTCTTGATGTTCTCGCAAAAGCATGAAACTTGACTGGATAGCACTCGGAAGATCTTTAATGAAGAAGAAGAACTGTGGCCCCAACACTGACCCTTGTGGAACACCAAAGTTCACACCAGTTGGATCAGAAAATGAGCCCAAAACTCGATCCTGAAGGCGTCGCTGAAACAGAAAGTTTCTGATCCATCCAAGGACAGGGTTTCCAACTCCATGCGCTTACTGATTTTTCAGAGGCATGAGGTGATCTATGCTGTCAAATGCCTCGGAAAAGTCAAGGTATATGACATCAGTGCCGGTCCCACCGTCGGCTATCTCGGTCCAACTGCCACGGGCAATCAGTAGGTTGGTAGTACATAACCGATGCTGACGGAATCCGTGTCGCTCCGATGCTATAATGTTAGACCTTTCGAAGTGGTCCATTGCAACCTCAGCTATGATTGACTCCAATAGCTTTGAGAGCACTGGGAGGAAAGTCAGTGGGCGGTACTTGGCTGGCTCTGAACGGCTACCACTTCTGAAAATCGGGATAAGGATGCCTTGCTTCTACACGCTAGGGACTTGATGTTCGTTCAAGCATCTTTGGAAAACCTCGTAATTAATTCAGCTATCCTCCTAGCTGCCCCTTACAGTGCCTTCGGGGGAATGTTGTCAACTCCGGGGGAACTATGGAACAATGGAACAATGGTTTATTACGGGTAAAATAGCATCGCTTAACAAGTCCCTTAGGATGAAAATTATTGTGAAAATCAATTGCATGATAAAGTGAAAAGCGTTGTGGTGGACTCACCATAGTCTTATGTGGAATAACGGAGATGTTCGCGTATTAAACGTATAAATCCATAAATCCATTGGTTAGGCGTTTGGCAAGACACTGTTTGATTGCGTTTTGTAGCCCATGCCTAACAAGTCATAAAATGATATGTGAGACAATGCATCGTCAACACGTTTTTTAAATATCGCCAAATTGGGAGCAGAGACAACATAATGACAGCAGTTTCCTTCAAATGGTCGCTGAACTAAACGTGACGCGTGTAAATACTGGCATATGGGAGAATGGGACAGGTATGTTACAAATGCTGTAGCACATCGGAAAATCGAGGCATATTGTAGCCGTAGAACCTTGGCTGCATTCTTGGCGATTTGAGCACATCCATCCACCGAGATTAGTGAGGGAACACCACGTTTCACATTCCGGAGGCTGTTCATATGTCTGCATAGAGGCTTTTTGTTAACACAAAACGTTTTCGCTAGACTCTGCTGATGTAATAATTTGTCCTCTCGCACAGGTGTGGTACAGTGATTACAATGCACAAGATAGCTATTTTAATTGTCAGGACTGGGGTTCACTCGATACACATGCCACGCGGCATCTCTTACTGTCATGGTTTCGGGTTATGCTCCGAATGTATGACTGTGCCCTGGCCGAACGAAGGGCTTGTTGACGGATGCAGATTTAATCAGATCACTGAACTTGCCGGTAAAATCCAACAAGGCACTGCCAACGGAATAGTTGTCCGTAAACTCCCAGCTGGCATTTCCAACAAGTTCCGACAGTATGTCGTAGTGCGTGATTGATCGAAATAAGTTATTATGTTCTTGTGGATACTCAGTATAACATACGAGGTTGTAAATTTAAGTCGTCAAATAAGTCTTATGTATCCCGATGGGTACATTTTCAGCACATTACAATATCGACTACGGATGAGCTAAAATAGCATTATCAGAACTAAATTTGTAGGAATGGAGAAAGGGACAGTGTGTAGAAGTGTCACTTGAATAAACGAGCAGTGTAAAGGAGCAACAATTAAACAGTTCTGGACAAAATAATTACAAGCCAGTGTTGCAAGCTGGAGTTACAATCGGGACAGTCCATTTTCACACGCCCAGTAACTTGAATTTTTCTCAAAGCTTACGCCAAGGATAGTAGCGCTGACCTTGGAAATAGCTTGACAAATCTCAATGTTAAAAATATTCTGCGAAAACTAGTGTATCCATAGCGATATTATAAAAACGATATTCAATGACAACGGCACGGCCGCTTGAAAGGCCGTGTATGCTCCACCCCAGAGGGCTCTCCAGCCCTGGTTTCTCAACCATGAGCTCTTTGTTCGTAAGCACTACATCAAGCACAGATGGTTTATTTCCGGCTCTGAATCGGGTGAGTGAACTGACATGGCTGAAGAGCGGAATGCTTGCAATATACTCTTGCAGATCGGCTTTAAACTTCTCGTTGGGGATATCGGAACTTCCAAATCATGAATATTGAAGTCGCATGAGATGAGAACATGACCATATCGTCCTCGTAGGATCCTCCCATGGATAATGCCAGGCGGCAGTCCATCTCTGGAGTGGACATTGGAGGACGATAAACAACGGCCAAAAGACAAGTGTCATTGTTTCTCAATAGCAGACTCCACCAGAGTAAATTATGGTCAGCGTTTCCGCATCGGCCACCGGTTCGCACTGCATGTCGTTGCGGTAGTATAAAATTACCCCCACACCTTTGCTAGGTCGATCGTTTCGGAGAAGGGCATACCGTTTATCGTGATCTCGGTAATCTCTGAGTGCAACCAGGTTTCCGTAACGAATATGAAGTCCCTGGCATGTGACGCTGGAAGTAAACGCAATCTAGCAAGCTTGTTCAGGAGACCTTGTGCGTTGGTGAACATTCAGGAAAGTTTTTCTGTTTTTTAGCAATGAATCGGGGGATGGGTGCTTTGGATACATGTTGTGCCGACCGGTGTAGGGTCGGCAACTAATATTTTTTTGGGTGGGTGATGACGAACTCATCTGTGTTCGATTCCTGGATCCGACAATTACCTCTTTGCTTCTCTCTTGGTACGTAATGTATAGGGGGTGTTTGCTAGTTTTGTTGACCAGTTGATCGAAGTTATCCGTACTCTTGCCGCTAATTGGTCTGAATAAGTGGCTGCTCTCCTGTGCTTGCTTAGCAGATGCTACTTTGATCCGGAGCTCAGAAAGAAGGCTGCTGCGGTCCCCATACCATCCCTCCACTACCATTGCTGACATTTGTCTAGATTGGAGTACCACTTTCACATTCCTCGTGCCACACCCCTTGGAATGTAACGATCGGCGCAGCTTCCAGATTGATTGCGTTATGAAGTTTTCCAGAGCGAGGCTCTCGCTAATGTACCGCCATTGTTCCTAGTCGTGAGTGGCTGCTTCGTGCGCATCAAGACTTCCAGCTTCGGGAACACTATGTACAAGAATGGTCCTAGGCGACGGATTCTTGCCGGTTTTCAAGTAGTGCTTTGCCTGTCTGCGATCGCTTCACGGAATATCCGGGAATGGGCGGAGGGAACATGACCCATTCCTGAGGTGAGGTGTCGATAACAGGGCAGCTCCTGCTGCATTGTAGAAGTCAATACAACTCGGATAAGTCTTGGTTTACTGTAGCCCTGTGGGTTTGGGTGACGGGTAACGCGTGTCAACGTGACGGGCATATTTACAACCCCTATAGTATCACATCTGGAGTTCCACTTGTTCAAGTCTTCGAGTTGTTTTCCTTTTATGGAATTTGACGTCGATTCTGGAAACTACGTGCAGGCTGTTTGGGTACAGCTTCGTCTTCTTCCTTTTCTATGGGTCCAGTGGGAGTGGCCGGAGATATAGGTTTTCGGTCACCTTTGGCAGAAAGCAAGTTCCAACCACCACTGATGTCGAAGCCCTTCTGAATTTTCGGAAACGTTTGTAGGGAGGACGATGCCCTGACAGTGCTCATTGCAATCGGACTAGCGGTAGTTGTTTCAGGAATATTTGAGCAACTGGTGGTATTGGTATTTAATGCCACAGACGATGCAATTTTAGCGCGCTGCCTAGCCTTCTTCCTCAGTTTTAATGCGGGACCTGATGGGAATGACTGAGATTTACTCTCGGTCACGCTTTCTACAAATGAATCGCTTTTGGTGCTCCTCATTTGTACAAACATTGCCACCAGCCTTTCGTACTTCTGCAATGGTTCATGTACCAGCTTTACCAGTGAGTTGATTATCCCTACTGAACAGAACCACAGTGAATCTGGTTTACTCTTTTGCAGCTTCCACTGAATCACTGTTAGCTTCTAACTTTTGCGATGGAAGTTACCTTGGCAACTGCCACATTGGATTCCATTCCGTACATTTTTATAGTACGAAGGAAGGCCGCAAAATACTGTCAATCTGGATGCGGTAACATGCTCCTTCGATTGGTCGCCACAATCCGTTGCGTTGATCGATTGTATTCCCATAGAGGCCCGAGCGCTTCTGGTTTCCCGTCGGTCGACGTTGACGACGACTAGCCGTACAGACCGGAACGCCTTTATTTGATCAAGAAGTTGCAATCGACGCTCTGTGGTCGGTAAACAACGTGAATTTGCGTCCATATAGCATTTTGTGAAAGAGGCTGAGTGTAAACACTATAGCCAAATCTTCCTTCTCTACCTACCCATATTTGCGTACCTTGGAGCGAGTGACCTGGCTGCATGTACCACGGATTTTCCGAACTATTGGGGAAATGTGGGAGGTGACAGTTCCGATTCCGTAGTCTGACACATCAGTAGAAACAATTATTTCCATCTCCGGATTAAAATGCATTAGCAATAGGTCAGCACACAATATAGACTTGACATTTTCAAATGCGGCTTGAAATTCAGGTGACTAAACTATTTGTGATCCTTCACCGGGAAGTCATTTAGCGGTTTTCGTGGTCGATGCACTTTGGTTAAAAATGAGCTGTAGGGAATGATCAACCCCAAGAATGATCCGGGCTTCTTGACATTGTTAGGGGGAGACATCTGTTTGATAGCACTAATGTTGGAAGCATCCGGACGATGACCATGATTGTCAATGATGAAGCCAAGCTACTTAACATACTTCATATCGGGACTGCACTTTTCCGCTTTCAAATGAAACTCTCATTCACTAACTCGGTTGAGAAGTGCTTTCAGTCTTTCCGTTAGCTCTCGGTGGGTCGATCCTTTGATAATGTCATCCAACTAAGCGGCACCCCCCTGATGAACCAACGAACGTCCTATCCATAATTTGTTGAATGGTCGTGGTAGCTGATTTACCGCAAAATGGCAAATGGCTGAACTGTTAAGGACCTCGGTAAGTACTGATCGTCCGCAACTCTCTTGAAGCATCGACGAATACAGTTTGAAAATACGCATCTGGTACACCTAGCTTTGCGATTTAAGCACGACCACTGAGCTTAGCAAAGAAATCTGCTGAGAATTGCATAGGGTAATGGTGCATCTTTAAAGCAGCATTCAATCCCGTAAAACAGTCATCACAGATGCGATCGGTTGCATTCGTCTTCTTGACGAAAACACTAGGTGCTACCTATGCCGAGTAGTTTACAGCTTGGATGGAGCCGGCTGTTTCCAGACGATCGAGTTAGGCGTCAACGATTAGAAGGTATGGTACCGGTCTTTTAGGCTCGGAAGACAGGCTTAGTACCGTCCCTGATGGTAAGGCTTGCCTTGGTTCACTTGCATCGTCCCAAGCCATTCCGAAACATAGACGGGAATTTCTTTCGTATCTGCTTCATTAGTTTACTGTTTGATTCATCTGCGCCTGGAGGAGACCTCGTATGCACGAGCTGGAGGTTGTTGCAGACTTGACTCAGACGAATGTTGAACAGGTGGAGCTTCTGGATCCAGTCAAGACCAGGCAGATTTAAATGCAACAGCTCCGTGATGTACATGATGCCGTTTGTCCTGCATAGTCAAGAACCAATTCATTGTGTAGTTCCCCAATGAGCTTAAGTTGAATGCAACACGTTCCGTTGAGCTAATGGACGGAGCCCCAACATACTGTTAGGTTTCGTGAGAGATAGTTGTGATATCCGCGGCTTTATCCAACTGAAGACGTATTTGACGCCCATTTAGGTGTACTCTGAGGTGCTGCCTGTGAGCCACATGTTTGCCAGATTAGGCCAACTGAACCGTGCTATAATAACTACTGAATATTTCGTGAACCTTCCAATTCGGTCGCGCGTTTCTAGCACGTTTTAATTGCAGTCCAGTTCGACAGCGTGTTTCCTTGTGGCTCCATCTACGACTCCTTTGGTAAACATGTTTCAGGAATTGACATACTCGAACAAAATGCTATTCACCACATTTCCAATAGGCAGTCGGTGGCTTAGGATTCTCTCTGGGCTTTTAACGTCCGGTCTCACTTGGAAGTGGTTTCTTTGATGTGATCTTCAATACACTATAACTGGAGGTTAGCTGTTGCTTTCCCAACATAAGCGTGCATGATCCAGTTTTAGCAGTCTTTGACATTTAATAGTGACGGTATGGAGAGTCAACTGTGGGTCTTGTTCAAGCTTGCTCAACGGCCTGGTGATAATCCCTGCATCCCGTGGATAATGTAGGCCACAGCTAAAAATCAGACATTCAAACCGATCAGCATTGAGGATTTTAAGTCACATTTTTCGCACTCGCGTCTGACGATATCAGCATAAGTGACGTAGTCGTCACTGTCCATCTTAGTTATTTGCAGATATTGATATGGCTGGATGAAAATAGGACCGCTCTCCGGATATTTGGCACAAACACCTCACAGTCGCGTCAGAAGTACAACATCGAGGGTTACTTGTCGGGATAAAATTGATATAACTGGCATGTTCTGGTGTTCAAAGTATCTGTAACAACAATCGGATTTTCCATCCATCGTTATGGTTCCGAAGTTCAACGCGAAACACATTTTTGTAACACTTGAACCAGGATTCAAAGGTTTTGCCAGTTGCAACTTCGTATGAAAATTCGGTAATGGCGTATACCGATGTAGACGGCTTAACGACTGTACCGTACGTTTGCTAAGAAACTTTCGATTTTGCTCAGTCTCCGTAGATCAGCCGCGCAAGTCAGGGTGAGATTGGAGCGCACTAATTTGCCGACCCACCAATGGCATGTAAGTCTACTGTATTTACTCACCCACGCATGTCTGGGGGTGTGAATACGACGTGAGGACGCACCGTGGTGCATGTGTCTTGAAGTATGTTAATTACCCTCGGCGATTTTGCCACCGGTCAGTTCAGATTGGGTTGATGCCGACGTTTTTGGTTGGTGGTTTGCAACATCTCGACAGCAGTGCATAATGCATCATCATCATCATCATCATTATACACATCAGCTAGAGGTGGGAAAGCACCTCCACTATAGTGCCGCAATACAGGAAAGAAATACATACATACATATAATACAATACAAAAAGGAAAAATAGATACAACAGTTGCATGCCAGCTGAGCTACCAGCAACGGATAGGCATCGTTCCGGTAAGCTTCCAGCCAGCTACTAGGCAAAAAGAAAAATATTTATTATTATGTTTTACCCTAGGAAATGAGATTGTAAATGGAGGGGGAGACTAAAAAGGGATGGGGAGGGACAAAGAAACTCACAGCAGGAACGCCACTGAGGTCGGCTCCTTGCCATGTCAACAAGTGTATCCAGCCAAACGTGTTCACCGTCTTTTGGACCCCAACACGGGAGCCGTGCTGCTCCAACCAAGGCCAGCTCCGAAGTGAGGATCTTCATTCCTCTGGACCAAGTCATCGCTTGGCCACCTCTCCTCTTCTTCCACCCACATCTCCGGTGAGCAAACAACGCACGTCGCGGGAGTCGGTGGGCTGGCATGCGTAACACGTGGCCGAGCCATCGGAGCCTGGTGCGGGAAATAACGGTGCTGAGCGGTTCAGATCCTTTTCCTGGGCCGTAAACAATGCGTCGAACACGCTCGTTACTCACGCGGTGTTCCCACCATATGTGAGCCAAACTGCGAAGGCACCGATGGTCGAACGTAGTTAGCCTCTTCATATCGGTTGATCTAATGGGCCAGGTTTCGCAACCGTACAGTAAGGTCGAACGTACCGCTGCATTGTACACTCTACCCTTCAGGGCGAGAGTGATGTCGCGCCGCCGCCATAGGTGGCGAAGGTTATCAAAAGCACTCCCAGCTTTCGCTATACGGTTCGTGATCTCTTCTTCGATCCCAAGGGCGCTGATACAACTTCCCAGGTAATTGAATTTCTGAACGACTTCTAGCTGATCCCCACCAAGGGTCAGCACAGGGGGCGAACCCTGCCAATCCTGGAGGAACGCTTTGCACTTCGGTGGTGCAAAGCAAAGCCCGAAGCGACTGACAGCCAGTGCTAATCTGTCCAGCGCGGCTTGACACGTCTGGGAGCTGTCACAGATGAGGGCAATGTCGTCTGCATACTCTAAGTCAAGAAGTCGTTCTCCTGGGAGTAGCTCCACACCTTCCAAGTCATGTCCTGTAAATGCAATCTCCATGACTTCGTCAATAGCGAAGTTGAATAGGAAAGGTGACAGCGGGCATCCTTGTCTCACACCGCTGGAGATATTGAAGGGTGGCGACAGCCTGCTGTAAGCCCTTACTCTGCCCGTGCTACGCGCATATAATGCTTGGATAATATTTACATATTTCTCGGGCACACCTTTCCTGAGTAGACAATTCCAAAGGGCACATCGATCAACCTAATCGAAGGCACCTTTAATGTCGAGAAACACGACAACAGTGGGCCGCCAATATGTGTGGCGGTGCTCCAACAACTGACGCAAGGTGAAGATGTGGTCGATGCAGCCACGACCCCGACGAAACCCGGCTTGCTCCTCACGAATCTGGCTTTCACGAGCGCTAGTCAGTCTGTGAAGAATTATGGAGGCGAGTAATTTGGAGGCGATGGAGATCAGACTGATTCCTCTATGGTTGCCGCATTCCGAGCGCGAGCCGCCCTTGAAGATGGGAGCAATAACGCATCGGCTCCAGTCGGTTGGGACAGTCTCCTGCTCCCACAGTTTCACTAGTAATTCATGTAGAGCATCAACAAGAGCAGAGCCTCCGAATTTGAAGAGGGCTGGAGGAAGATCATCTGGTCCCGCGGCTTTGTTCAACTTCAACAGTCCGATCTCACGTTCGACTTTGAGCGAGAGGGTGGATCCAAAGGGACAGCCCACGGAGCAGGGCGATCACTCGCCGGCGAAGAATCGAACAATTCTAGCCGATTAAATTGCTTTTCAAAATGCTCAGCCCAACGCTCCAAACGTTTTGACAAATTGTGGATAGGCTGTCCACTCTCATCACAAATTGTTTCACTAACACCAGGCCTCCTGCTGCCCGTTTCCCGTATCAGACGGAATAACTTACGATGGTTTCCAAGGGCAGCAGCCACTTCCATCTCTGGCGCACGATGAGACCACCAAGATTCGCGGTCTCTCTTCAGGCTAGCGCGGAGTTTTTCCCGGAGTTCTTTGCGAGTTTCATTGTGCTCGCTTCCAGCCGGGATATGCCGGCGAGCGTCGATAAGTTCCAGAGACCGAGAAGAGACCCAATGTCCATGTGGGCTTTTAGACATACCACATGAGGATTTGCCCGCTGCTAGTAAGGTCTGGCGAACATGTGACCAGTGACCATCAATTGTCTCCAGTGAGCGAGTACTCAACTCGTATGTCAGCGTACATCGATACGCATTCAGAACAGCTGGCTTTGTCAGTTGGCTGGTGTCAATGCGCTCACAGCGTCGTCGTGGGCGTCCTCCAAAGCGCATCCGCGTGTCAACACATACAAGTGCATGATCAGTGTCCACACATGTGCTCCAAATCGAGCGACAATTCTGGATGCAGCCTCTCCAGCGGTAACTAATAGCAATGTGATCGATCTGCGTCCAAGGCTGGTTCGAGGCTGGTGGGCGCCAAGTCACCCTCCGGCGGGTGCTGTGTCGGAAATTAGTGCTCGCATGAAATAAGCGAGTATCCTCACACAAATGAAGTAACCGCTCCCCGTTATCATTACGGGAGCCTACACCGTGCTGACCGCCCAGATGCATTTCATCAGTGGACAACTTTCCAACTTGTGCGTTCATATCCCCCGCCAGCACAACAGTGTCCGTGCTTTTTCTGTGGCGAAGGAGCTGAGTCAGTTGGCGGTAGAAGTCGTTCTTTACCGAATCATCGCTACAGTTTGTGGGCGCGTAGGCAGCGATGATGAATAGACACCTGTCAGTCCCGCGCGACTTCGCTGCTTGGAACGAGCCAGCCAATCGGACCGCACACATCCGGCTACTGATTGGAATCCAATCAACCAGAGCATCTTCAGCCCGGGGACTCAGGGCAATGCCAACACCAGCTTGGCCGGTGCCCGAAGCTGCATCGTCACCGGATAGGCGCAATGAGAAAATACTGCTTGCGTCATCTGAAAAGGATCGCAGAGTGAGCACAGAGCTCGAGTCTTGCAGGCGGGTCTCTGATAAGCAGCAGATATCGATGGAGAGGGTCTCCAATGTTCGGGCGAGTGCTGCCTGTTGACCGATCTGCAGTAGTGTGCGTACATTAAGGCATGCCAATCTGAAGGATGATCGAGGGCTCCAAATGGAAGTCGATGAACTGGAATGGACCGCTTGGTTGGATATGGGCTTGTCGACAGGAGAAGAGTGACGCTCCTCGTTCACATGTGAGTTGAAATTAGAAGATAAATGCCTAGCAAAGCATGTTGGGGGAGTGCCAAGAATCAGGGGGTTGAAAACTGGGGGATATAAGTGAAGTTGGAACGGGACGGTAAGTGTGAAAAAGCGTAAGATGGGGAATAAGAGGACGAGAAGGCTTGAGCAGTAGCATCCAAACCCCTATCCACTCTGCTCGATGCAGCAAATGGGGCACCGTTGATTATCCTCTGCGGTGGCCAGAGCATCAGAAATTTGTTTGAGATAATATTCATGGTATTGAGTGGGCAGGATACTGTCAGGTTGCCCAGGCCTAGACAGGAGAACGATTAAGGTTCTCAACCAAAGCCTTTGGTTCAAAAACCTGACCGCAAGGCAGCGAGTTTGGCGTTGGGCTATAAGGTGTCCGTTTTAAGGAATAAGGTGCCACCCTCATTCCACCACCCAACCTGGAGGACCAGGACGCTGAGTTTGTCTGGCCTCTAACCATTGACCAATCTGGTATGAGTGGCTCTGAAGGTGCAAAAATGCACCACCCAGCATAGCTCAATGGATCGCTGAGGCACACAAACCATCGCACCACGGTAAGGTCCAGCCTCATTGCGATGGAGTGCATAATGCACTGGCTACCGTGTTCAAATGTTGGTGGCGCATCGACAGTTGCTTAATGTTATCCCAACAAATGATAAAAAGGTTAGTGACAACGCTGTTGTAGACTGAATGTTACCTTCACATAAACCACCTTAGCAAAATAAGAATTCGTAACAATTAGACGGTGAAAATATGAGATGCTACTTCTGCATAAATGAGTCCGGAAAAGCTGTCGTTGACAGACTACTCCCGTCACCGTCTTGATAGCAATTGCAGGAACCAAGTGGGGTGCACGCTGTCTAATTTGTTTAACAGTGACCGTGCCGGTGTAACATGAAAGGCTGACAGTGTCGCGCTCAGGAAAACATAGGTGTATATCTAACGAAATGATGGTTACATGCTGCCGTGTATGCCAATTAAGAGACTACTCGCTGTACGTGTTTGTGGAGAATGACTGCCGATGTTTGTCTGCTCCCGTGTGGAGTAGTAGTTGCTGGAAATGCTCCTCTGTGACAGAAACCACCTGCGTAGCATGAACATGGTCTTGGTCTTCTTGCGTTACAATCACATCCAGAAGATATGTTCTTGATAGCGTAGCTCTAATGGGAATCTTTGATTCTGGTTGATAGACGATTTCCGGGTAGTACTTCTGGAGACTAATGATCGTCTGCCGCAGGCGACGCGGAACGGCGTGGAGTGTTTTGTTGGCTGTGGATACCAACAGTTTGTGGTCAGTAAATTCGGTAGACAGTTCGGCGGCCGCATGTCTATTCAGTAACACGCTTCACAGCATACATCAGCGCGATACTTTCCTTTTCGATTTGACTATAACGACGTTCGGACTCCGTTAGCTTTCGGCTGCGGAAATCAATAGGCTTTCCGTTTTGCATTGGCGCCGCACCGATGCCGAACCGGCTACTGTCACACTGGATACCAAGGAAAGTAATGGATCATGGTACGCTAGGATGGGGACGCTTTTGATCAGCTGTTTAACCTTTTGGAAAGCTTTCTCTTGCTCTACGGTCCACTGCCAACCTTCGCCTGTATGTGTCAGTTTCCGCATAGGAATCATTACTTCAGCTAGTCCGAGTAAAAAACGGCTGAGATAGTTCACCCACCCTTTCAGCCTGCTCATAGCCTTCACACAGCTGTCGGGGTGGCTTCTCTTTTATGGCTCTGACTTTCTTTGGATCTGTCTTCAGCCCCCCTTTTTGAACTAAAAACGTGTCCGTAAAAATCCACTTCGTTTTAGGCAACTCAAGCTTCTCACGTTTCAGTTTACTTTCCCTGATTGCACAGCACTGTAGCAATCTGTATACATTGCGGTCATGCTCTTCTCCAGTAACTACGAAAACTAGCACGTCTTCTGTTATACACATAATGCCCTCGGTAGGTCGTCTAGTGTTTGCATAATGCGTTTCCAAAATATCTCACTGGATACTTTCAAACCAATGGTAGGTGCAACCATTGGCAGAGTCCAAATGGCGTTCCATGCGTGGTTAACTAGCCGGACTCTTCGACAAGCTTAATGTGCCCGAAAGCAGAAGCGAGGTCAAATTTTGTGAATAACTTGGCCTTGAGCAATACCGGTTGGACGTCATCTGGCTTTGGTATCGTGAAATGTTCTCTTCTGAGCGCGGCGATTAGCATCTTAGGATCGATGCACAAGCGTAAACCACTTGACGGCTTAGTGACTACCGAAACCTGACTGACCCAACCTATTGATTCATTAACCTTGGCTAACACCCAAACGGATCAAGCGCTGCAACTCGTCTAAGAACTTCTCACGCAAAACGATAGGTACTTTCCTAGCTGGCAATACTACTGGTTTCACCTATTCGTTTTACGTCAGGTGAGCTTCCCCCTGAAATTTCACCACGACATCGGCAAACACACTAAGATAATTGTCTACCATCTGTGTTATTGTCACACGAATGAACAGAACGGTCATGAATAAAGGAGACGGAACCCAAAGTCTCAATGGAATCAAGGCCCAGCATGGGCACAACATCTGCAGATACCAGGAAGAATTCGAGCAAATGTTATGATCCATCCTTTGCCGTATCACGGCCCTTTCGCTGTAACATTGAGCCATTCCACCTCCTGAGACAGATCTGTGTTGTGGCTTATTCTGCATCCGGACAGTATTTGCGGGGTGGAATATGTAACCTACACTTGTTCGATGACAACCGTCTTTGCCTGACCCAAATTTACTACCCCAACTTCCCCATTCCCCTCCCCAGGTTTAGCTCGTATTTGCTGTTACGTACTGTCTTTCCTCGAACACTCAAATTCCCACGCCTTAGTTGCCCTCTTTCCTGGTGTCCATACCCACGTGTATCCACCCCAAGAGCCCTGCAGTGTCCCTTAGCTTTATGGCCACGTTTGTCCTTGTCCCACCGCAGTTTTACACTCGTGCTAAGCTCATGAGGCCACCCAATACCATGATTCACCGCTGTGTGCGATTGATCTATCACACACGGCTCGTCTGAACTTGTCCTCATTCTAGGAGAGACTATGTCGCAATGATTCTGGACCTTACCGTGGTGCGATGGTTTGTGTGCCTCAGTGATCCATTGAGCTATACTGGGTGGTGCATTTTTGCACCTTCAGAGTCACTCATACCAGATTGGTCAATGGTTAGAGGCCAGACAAACTCAGCGTCCTGGTCCTCCAGGTTGGGTGGTGGAATGAGGGTGGCACCTTATTCCTTAAAACGGACACCTTATAGCCCAACGCCAAACTCGCTGCCTTGCGGTCAGGTTTTTGAACCAAAGGCTTTGGTTGAGAACCTTAATCGTTCTCCTGTCTAGGCCTGGGCAACCTGACAGTATCCTGCCCACGCAAAACAAGGAATCACTCTTCAACCAAATACCTGACGCTCTGGCCACCGCAGAGGATAATCAACGTGCCCCATTTGCTGCATCGAGCAGAGTGGATAGAGGTTTGTATGCTACTGCTCAAGCCTTCCCGTCTTCTTATTTCCCCTCTTACGCTTCCCCCCTTATGGTCCCGTTCCAACTTCACTTATATCCCCCCAGTTTTCAATCCCCCGATTCTTGGCCCTTCACAAAATGCTTTGCTAGGCGTTTATCTTCTAGCTTCAATTCACATGCCAACGCGGAGCGTCACTCCGTTACGTGGATGACACCTTTGTTTGCATAAAACGGGATAAGAAAGACGAGTTTCTAAACCGTTTGAACACTCTTGCGGAGACCAGACATTTCACTATGGTATTGGAATCTGGCAGTGGAACATTGCCATTCCTTGACTGCTTAGTTCACAGTAATGGGGTTGTCCAAAAACAAAGATATATCGTAAGCCGACGGAGACAGATGTTGTATTCTACTATAGTTCAGGTCGCACAAAGCGTGTGTATTCTGGAATCCTCTCATCACTGTTTAACAGAGCCCAGACTCTGTGCACAGAAGAAGAAGATAGGAAGGCCGCGCGGAAAGGAGTAATGAACTAATTGCTTGGTAGTGGATACCCGAGGCGGATACCCGTTGCAGCGGATTTTAAATCCTCAACCACGGTGTACTACCGAGTGGATTGGGACGGTAGATATTCCTTATAAAGATGGAACCTCAGAGGCCATCCAGAGGGTCTTAAATAAAGAAAACATAAGCTTAATTTTCCAGAAAGGCCAAACGCTCCACTCTACACTAGTGCGCTTGAAAGACCCACTTCTCGCAGATAGGACAACCAATTGCGTCTAAAATATTGGATGCAAGGACTGCTACGCAAATGTGTACATCGACCAAACCGCGAGAGAGCTAAGCACAAGGATAGCGGAACACAAGAGACGCATAACACAGCTACCGATTTCATCGGCAGTCATTCTCCACAAACACGTACAGCGAGTAGTCTCTTAATTGGCATACACGGCAGCATGTAACCATCATTTCGTTAGATATACACCTACGTTTTCCTGAGAGACTGAGCGACACTGTCAGCCTTTCATGTTACACCGGCACGGTCACTGTTAAACAAATTAGACAGCGTGCACCCCACTTGGTTCCTGCAATTGCTATCAAGACGGTGACGGGAGTAGTCTGTCAACGACAGCTTTTCCGGACTCATTTATGCAGAAGTAGCATCTCATATTTTCACCGTCTAATTGTTACGAATTCTTATTTTGCTAAGGTGGTTTATGTGAAGGTAACATTCAGTCTACAACAGCGTTGTCACTAACCCTTTTATCATTTGTTGGGATAACATTAAGCAACTGTCGATGCGCCACCAACATTTGAACACGGTAGCCAGTGCATTATGCACTGCTGTCGAGATGTTGCAAACCACCAGCCAAAAACCTCGGCATCAACCCAATCTGAACTGACCGGTGGCAAAATCGCCGAGGGTAATTAACATATTTCAAGGACACATGCACCACGGTGCGTCCTCACGTCGTATTCACACCCCCAGACATGCGTGGGTGAGTAAATACAGTAGACTTACATGCCATTGGTGGGTCGGCAAATTAGTGCGCTCCAATCTCACCCTGACTTGCGCGGCTGATCTACGGAGACTGAGCAAAATCGAAAGTCTCTTATCAAACTTACGGTATACTGTAAACCGGTCTGGATTGACAGTTGACGGATAATAGCTTCTGTCGGCCTATGTTGCGACGCCTCAATTTGTGCTTTTTGCTGCTGCAGAATGGCTTTGTGATCGTCAACCGATAGGGGCATTGTGATTAGAGTTCACTTCCTCGCCAGTTGGAGGGTTCGTCCCTCGTTTGGTTTGACGACCGGCTATCGATCGAAAACTCGAAGTTACTGTCCCCCATAGGAAAGAGGTAGGGCCGGTTTCGAACAAGCAGCGAGAAAACGGGAATTCACTGACTAGTCACACCGTTCAATATAAAGGTCAAATCGAAATATTCGGAAAGTTTATAGAAAGCTCACGTGGAAACCTTTTGAAGGGTCAATTTACGACCCATCAAACAATGCTGCTCTAGTGTAAATTGGTCGGTTCGTTCAGCTACATATTCCTCCAATCCATGCGTGAGAATACGGATCACTGGCTATTTTTGGCTCCGACTCGGCGATTGTTGCCCTGGCACCTTGGCTTCTCTCCCAGAGATTTCCCTCCTAAGAACTCAACTTTGTAAAGCTTTGCTGCTAGTTTAGCCCCGTAGCTTCGCTTCCATAAATCGCATTCTGATTGCCCTGTATTTGTTCTAAGACCTTTGAGTTGTTTGTCGCAGCTGCATCACTCTGCTTGAAGCTACGCTTGGATGCACCGATAGAGGTGTTTATACCTGATTTATTGGTCATCAGAACAATACTTTCAGTTTTCCTTGGGTCAAGTCTACTACCATTCGTGGCTGCTGACCCGCTTTCAACTTGTTTCCTGAAGCATGCGTTATGTCGTTTGATCTCGTTCTCGTTGACTATTTTTATTTTCCTGCTCTATCGTTCATGTAGATTTCCCATCTTTTGTGTGCTAGTTATCTTCCGCGTCTCCTACAGTATGAGTAGCTGGTGTCCGCTTGTCTAGTTGTATACAAAGCATGGAATGTTTCCTGGTACATACTAACAAGTGATGTTCCTTAACCTTTTCCCGCGGCTTTTTAGTTTAGAACCTCTTAAATATAATTGAATAAAACAGGGCTGAGAGGGAGAGATTCGAAGCTGCTGTCTTCAGCCACTGTACTCCACAACCGGCCTCTTCGTCCTGATTTGGACTCGCCAGCGATAGTATGAGCTGAAAGTGGAACACGACAAATAATTCTTGGCGGCTAGTGCCTTGGTCACAAAGCCAAAACTCCGTGAATTATGCTTGGTACAGCAGTAGGAGATTCGATGTTTTTCGCAATCTAGGCACGCGATTGGTGCTCCAAGACAACAAAGCAGCTCCTACCCTCTGTGATAAGCGTCGCTTACGGATCTCAGGGGCAAAGTGTTCACGGCGTCGGCTGCTAATCCATAGGACCCGACATCCATCTCCAGCTCAAGCCACCTCTACCTGGTAAGTCCAAACGAGGACGAAACAAGTCGATCGTGGAGCGTAGTGCTGGGAGAGAGTAGCTCCGTAGCTCCGGTCCCAGTGATCGCAATGGCAGAGGTTTGTTCCCATGCGGACCGTGGTCTCAATATAAACTGTTTGTCGTAATTCAGACACACGTCGTGTACTCCCAGACCTAAGGTCGAAACTAAGGCCGGAATTAAAAAAGGAATTAGATTGGCCAGTGGATAGATGACAACGTGAATTAGCAAATTCACTCAAGGTATAAAGCTCTATGCCCGAAAGTTTTCAAAGAAATGTTAGAATGGATTTGTTCCTTCATTTTGTACAGCTTAGCAAAAATGATGGCATAACAATTAATCGATCGATCAGCAGACGGGCAATTCGAAACCACACGAAAAAATTTAGATCAGGCACTCATACACGATAAGCAAATTAAGAATGAGAAATAGGATTGAATTTGCTAAAAAGTAGCGTAGAAGTACTGCTATGCACAGAGTAATATATGAAGTAAATTAACTTCGCAACACAGCGAAAAGGTCATTGTTAACCGGTTCTTATGGATCCAAGTGTAGGTGGTTTGCGACTCGTTCGCCGCTGTTCGCTAGTCGACTTTCATTGCGCAGACACTGCTCTCCTTTTTGCCGAACTACCCAATCACGCTTTAGTGTGGCTGCGTTGTCTGCTTACTGTTGACGGTGCTCTGGGGCATTTGTGTTCCTGTGATCTTATTTACTTGTCTGCTTCAGCGGCCGAAACTGGCGATGTCTGGTCTACGGGTTCCATCAATTGCAATGTCTATCTGATTTTTCAGCTCCTGCAAATGTCAAAATACACGTGGATGAATATGTAATCGGCTGGCTTGCCGAACAACCTCCTAGTGGTGCCAGCTGGGTGGTTCGGGTTTTTCTCGTTCCAGCAAACGGTTCGGCAGCAGTGTTCTGGGACGTGGTTGGTTTTCGTCTGGCAAGTGTTCTCCCTACAGAAAGCCACAAATGTCTGTTTAACAACACTGCGACGTGGTTGGATGTGACCCGCCACTAAATAAAGTCACTGTACCTTGCCCCTCCCTGAGAGACATTGTACTTCAAGGGTGATTTGGGCTCCTGGTCCTGCACAGACAGAAAGGCGTATGAACCATCTATTTGGTCACCCCGGCTCCCAACGGGTTGCGACGCCCTCACATCGCCCTGCTGCATTGTAGGTTAGATCTTTGATCAAAGGCTAGGGGTAGGGCCCCCTAAGACAACCCACTATTTCGGCCTGAGCAACTGGGTAGTATCAAGCCCACTGACGAAGCATAGATCACACTGCTTACTACTGGTCTTACTGTCTAGCATCACTGTTAACTCAACTTCCCAAACTCCACTCACAGATCACTCCACCTCCCGTCCTTCACCTATTTGTACGCTTATGTCTTCTTTGGTCACCGTTACAAACGACCCACGTCTAGCAACTGGTGGAAGTAACAGCCAAACCCCGGTTTTCAATGTCCTGCGATCACAGCCGCCTCTCACTCCACCGAAGCTCCAACTCTTCTTCGACCTGGTTCTCCATTCACCCTGCAGTCCATTCATTCTCACAGTGTTTAATTTTCGAACTTTGATGCATACCGGACGACAAGTATATGTGGCCCATACTCATGAAATGCTCTCGGTAGATATTTGTTGCTCTTCAGAGACCAGATTACAAGACTAGCCCCGTCATCAGAATGGCTTCTCCGGCAAACTCTGACGCTAAATACCACTTGCGGCTTTCCGGAGACCCAGTAGTTGCCTCCTCTGGCCAAGCTGGTGTTGGTGTTGCACTGTGTGCTAGGGTTGAATCAGCTCTGCTTGACTGGATCCCAGTCAACAGTTGGCTAGGCACAGTCCGAGTAAGAGGGTCATGTAATGTAAGCAGGTGTGGAGACCTTAAGCGTGCCTTGTTTGTCGTCGCCGCCAACGCCCCCACAGACTGTAGCTCGGATGCACTCAAGGATAACTTTTACCAGCGGCAACATGAACTTCTGCGTTCCTCAAAAAGGACTCAAATAGTCATCCTTGCCGGCGACTTTAATGCACGGGTAGCGTTTCATCAAGCAAGAACCATCTTTGGGTAGTTATGGCCTCGGTGGCAGTCGATCAGACAATGGAGACCGACTGCTTGCTGTTTGCTCTTACCATCGCCTGTTTCTTGCGAACACTAGTTTTCGGCACTCGAGGAGTCACTCTGCTACCTGGCGCGCGCCATCACAAACGCAAGAGTGCTCCCAGCTTGACCACATAGCAATCAGCTACAGATGGCGCGGAAGTGTAAGAGACTGCCGATCGTACTGGTCAACTTAGCTGGACTTCGATCACGCACTGGTTTGTGCTAAGACTTGCATGCTTTTCGGTGGATCACCAAAGTGCCCTCATTATCGACCGGACGTCGCAAATCTACCAAACCCTGTGATTTTAACCAGGTACCAAGCCTCGCTGTCAACACTGATTTGCTCAAATATTGACGGTGACCTCGATTCGCAGTGAGCGCAGATCAATGATGCTCTAGTTTCCGCCAGTATCGACACTTGTTGAGTTGCCCGTCACCCACCGAAACATTGGATTTTCGCCGTCTCCTTGTCGCTGATGGACAAACGTCGCTTGATCCAGTCGGATTCTATCCACGGTGAAGTACGTAAATCCTAAGATCGAGAGTTGCGCAGGAGCCTGAAAATGGACCACGAAGCTTGGTGTGAAAGTGCTAAGGAGGTGGAGCTTGCTAGTCTACCTGGTAATGCCGGAAAACTTTTCCATCTCATTCGAGTCACCGAATATGTTCGATCTGGTATAAGTGAAACAATATGCGAAGAGGACGACACTTTAATCACCAATCTTCAACGACTGTTGGAGCGATGGACCGAACATTTTGCCTCGAAGTTCTGTTGGCCTCCAGTTCCCTCTGCTACCTCTGGCGCTCGCACAGGTGCTGAGTGGTTAACCCTCACAAATCATCCCTCTTACCAAGAAATCGAGCTAGAGCTCGCCATCCGAAACGTTATAAAGCCCCTGGCCCTGATGGTCTTCCTCCAGCTCTATTTAAAGATGGCGGCGCTTCGCTGGTTTGGGAACCCACTACTTTGTGCTTGAAAGTTTGGTCGAAAGAAGAAGTTTTATCATCTTAGGCTGAATCGATCGTCGCCTCCATTTTCAAAGAGGGCCTTCGTACAGTCTGTTCCAATTACAGAGACAGAAGCTTAGTCCCCGTCGTTTGCAAGCTGCTGGTGTCCACCGTACTTCGCAGGCTATCCCCATCGCGCGAATCGTTGTAGCGAAAAGAACAAGCTAGGTTTCGCCCTGGTCGCGGCTACATCGATCAAATGTTCACACTTCGCGAAATCCTCGAGCTCCGTCATGTGTATCAGAGGCCAACGGTTGCTGTGTTCCTGGATATCCTTGCAGCCTTCAATTCATTCGATCGGACGGTACTGTGCAACTACCTGCTGAGGAATGACACCCCCGAGAATTGCGTCTCCAAACTGCGTTCTCTATAGTCTGACCTGGGGCAGAGTTTGGGCCAATGGCAAGCTTTCGCCTTCCTTTGTGGTCTCCTGTGAAGTTTGACAAGGATACCCTATCTCTCCGTTCTTAGTTACCTTTGCCATTGAGGATGTTCTAAAGAACGCTCCGGGCGATTCGTTGAACATTGGCGATGAGCTCCACCCAGGTAGTCGAGTTGTTGATTTGAATTATGCTGATGATATCGTCTTGCAGGTTACTGATCCACACGCCATCCGACTTGCACTAAACCGCTTGGCAATCGAAGCATCAAAGTAAGGTATGTACTTTTCGCCATTCAGATGCAGGACTCCTTTCAAGACTGGCAGGTTCCTGAGCATACACTCACTCTTGGTGGTGAGATACTGGAGGTTGTGGAGAACTTTATCTACTTGGCATGTTACATCACTGTTGAGGACTGTTGGAGACGAGGTTTCGATGCGCATCTCAAGAGCACGCCTCGCTTTTCTAGGCTGAGGCACTTGTGGCATCACCACGACATTCGTCTCTCCATCAAAGGGCGGGTCTATTGTGCAACTGTTCGTGCTGTACTATTGTACGGGTTGAGACCTGGCCCATTCGTAACGGTGAATTGCGCAGACTATCCGTCTCCGAACACCGCTGTCTGCAGTCCATTGCCCGTGTGTGGTGGCGGCACCACGTAAGCAATGTGGAAGTTAGATAGCGTGTCTTGAGACGAGGAAGCCACTCGCTCGAGGAACTCGTCTCACTGCATCAACTGCGGTGGCTGGGACACGTATTGCGCATGCCTGTTCAGCTTTACCCGCGTCGTGCGTTGTTTGCGGTTGCTGGACATGGCTGGAAGTGACGGTCTGATGGACAGCCTGAAACTTGGAGAAGCCGCATGAAAAAGTTGACGTAAGAGTTGGCCTCGGCCGGTTGTTGTCGACTACCTGGTTGGGGTCCGAGAAAGGCGGTTGATTGCTGGTTGAAGACCTTGGAAGCCATGGATCAAGATGGATGTCAGTGGCGGACGTGTGTATCGGTGTGGTAAGGTGTCCCTCCTTACTCCCCCTAAAAATTAACAAACAACCAAACGGAAAAGGTGCAAAAACTGTATGTATGAAACTGAAAAAATCAACCTTTTATTATTATTATTACTATTGTTATTATTATTACTATCTGATTATTTATACTGTATATATACATGTAATGGAAAATATGGATTTGAACTAAGATCCGGTTTCTGGGCCATGATGGACGGAATGAGTAAGAAAACTTTAAGCGGGGGACTAACCACATTTATTGATTCTTGGACACGTAGTCGATAGTGCCTGCAAGAACAAATTCTAATTACCCATCGGTCGCCGGTTTAGAGCAACTGCCTCTGACATATCGTTCAAGGTAAATTGTCGTGCTGAGTAACGCTTCCTCTGTTTTTCCTCTTCTTGAAGTGAATTCAGAAGAATTGGTTATCCGTATATCAACCGACAGACAAGTAAGTGTTCGGGAAATAGGTCTTCCGATATCTGCCTGAATAAATCGCCAGCTAGAAGGTCAGATTTACCTCCACTAACGCTAACCTATTTTCAGGACATGCTTGTCCACCATAACAAGGTAGAAGTGCCTTAAGAGATGGTAAATGTAAAAGAGCTTGTGGAAATCCTTTACATTCATTCAAGGAGCTAGTTCCCTCTAGATTAGAAAGTAACCAGACCTGCTTTCTACCTTCCGTCTGGAGAAGTCCCGTTGTGTGTCTTCTCACAACATGCCCAGGATATAAATGCCACGGGAAGTGATCTGTGAATGTGCTAAACTACAGCACTAGCCTGCTTATCGTGTTCCTATTATACTCGACCGTAATCAAAGTGGAATAGCATCGATTATGAAAATACGGAGTTGTTCAGGTGTAAGTACGAAACCTTTGTCTGTTGATATGTTATTGTGATCGCATACTGCTTGCAAACCTTGTGCATTTCGTCTACTAACCATGTTGTCGTCTCATCACGCAATCTATACTGCGGTGTTCATTCGTCAAAACCAGCTGAGGGAATCCAGGGCCATTAGGTTGTAACTATTTATAGAAAAGCTAGTAACGATTGCCATCCTGACGCCTACTACTGTTCCGGTGCAATGGGTGGGCAGCTACTGAGAGTACCGATGACATTTGGAGTGTTGCCTTTATTTTATTTTTGGCTAGTTTGATAGCACTGACCCCCAGTGAGAAGAATAACACCATCTGACGCTTGAGTAACATTTCGGTTGGGGGTCATATCAACAGCTGATCGCAGATCCCACTGGTAAGTGAGATCAAACCTGCTAACGGTTTCTGCGCACGAACCAACGCATCGGAATTGTGTGGCGAGACAAGACGTGGAGCCATATCAGTTAGCTATCTGAGAGGGACTATGGATGGCTTCCTTTGCCATTATCACTCCACTTCATGAACAGTGTGTGGGGGCTGACAGCAGTGCAACCGTTAAAAGCCTATCCCAGCTTGTTTGACGGTAACTCAATCAAACGTCCAGATGGTCACCAGCATGAATGCCAGTCGGACTAGTTCGAATCAGTAACATTATTCGAATGCAAGGAATCAGAATTGTGTTCGATAGCTGTGATCCATTTAATGCAGTAAAATCCACAAACTAGTTCCTCCAACTGTTTCACTTAAGAAACCGTCATCATGCACATGAATTTACACTCCGTCGGATCAGTTCACCAGGTGAAAGTCATGTTACAAGTTCCACTCCGAAACATCTTACTAGTTCCTTCTCCTTCAATAACTCATAGCTTTTTAACTGGTGGCGTCAGTTTTCACTTTCTTGGCCCCCCCTTAGGTCTGAAGAACCATGCACTGGTATTATGTCCCGGTAATATGAAATGATTCTTCTTGTGCTTTCATCTTGGTGCACAGAACCATTTTGTTTCCAACAGGCAAACTTAGCTATGAGGTATCTGCATTTCGGGTGTGCGATAGGCGTTTTCTCCACTTGTAAGGAGTAAATCTAATTGTTGAGCAACGTGTAGCATGCGGTCTTAAACACAGCCATCTTCCCTTAATACGAACACCTCCCAGGATGGGACTTGCAAAATCATTGCCGTAGGCCACTCTTCTGTACTGCACCAGCAGGAGCTACTGTTGTAGACACTTGCTACCGAAACCGGTTCCTTGGCTGTAACCGGTTCCATCGCATCTAGGATATCGATAAAAGTGCTCTTTCAAATTCTCGTATGTGTATTATTACTACATTCCTTGTAAACTCCTCATGGGCCTAGCCGTCACCAAGCCATTATTAACGGCAATAAGTGGCCTGCCAAGGTCAATAGAGATCGGTTTACTGGAACATATACCACCGGTCTCTGTCGATCATACGTATGAAATTATAACGGATTATCCGCAGTAGTCCGTATCTTGATTGCAAATTAGGAAGCCACCGGGTTCATGCTCCTCTTTGGTATATCGTTCCCCTCAGTGACCAACAACTATTCATCCAAAGTCAGTATGGCCGCTTTCTAGTTAAATGGTCGGTGGGCTTGTCGGGTGAAAGGACTACCTGTAGCTTTGGCTTTCTGTGTCCGATATCGTTGTGAACACTCCATTAGCATGAGAAACAGAGAACAACTGGTGTTGCCGTCAACTCGGTAGTGGATTCAACCAATACGTAAGACTCCCGGGTCGGATCAATAGTCAGGGCTAGAAGTGTGCTACGGTGTTATTTTTACATAGGCATGGGGCAACAAATTGTATACTGACTTTGACAGTGTACACCACAAATGTACAATACTTTTGTTCTCAAAGTAAAACCGAGCATCCAAACAAGACCAAATGCCGGCAAGAATTAACTGAAGTCCAACTGGTTACAAAGCCGAATAAGCAGTTCAGTCAGATGCGATTTAAAGCAAAACGATTGATAGTCCAATCAAGAAAACCGTAAAGATGTCAGCTGATGAGAGTGCGAAACAAGGGAATAGGTACTGACTTGGGGCATGCTTCGAGGGAATCCAACGGACTGTCATTTATTCGTTACAAAGCGTATAACCCACCAACGGGGACCTGACCAACTTAGTACCCCTTTCATAGGACCAATCAAGTGGACTCCACAGGGGAAATAGCACTACACATGAGAAGTAATGGGTTAATTATTCTTATTTATAAGAAATAGTTGTTAGTAAGACGCCCTTTCGTTGGGTTGATTTCCATGGGCTTCTAATCGGGTGCACTTTCCATTTTCGGGATGTCAGTGAAAGTAACTAGTCAAACCTTTTGCTCTGCTTCCTCGAGTTATCTGATTGGAAAGGCAGAAATATTAGCAAGGGGTGAAACATTCTTCAAAACTCCTTCTAATGAGCCACCTGAGCGAGGGGAATTTTGCCGTACGGATTGGCCCACTGGAACTGGTCATTCACAACAATTCACGAAGCATCACTTTTCTAATCTGTAGGGTAACTAAAATGTTTGTTGAAATATTTCCAAGTTTATTGAGAGAACCTACCTTCGCCGATTCATCGGATTAATGAATCGAGCCATTGGGAAGCGTCGAGCTCGCAGGTGGCGGGAATTTGTAAAAGGACATCTGTGTTTCCGGTCCACAAGTGTATGCCACACAGATACGTCACAATTGTCAGTTTCCTGTCATACACTAACACAGAACGTTGTGTTACACCGTCTTTCTATGACTTTATTATATGGTTTTATTTCATTGATCGGTGGATGTAATGTATCAAAAGAAAATGGAAGAATAGGGTTAAATACGAAGTATAATCCTGACCATGACCTTAAATATGACTGTGTCATCCCCTTCACAACCCACGAGTTCCACAGTCTGGAGGTAGTGCACACCGTACGCAGTCTGTTACTTTTTGCAAAAGGAGGCCATGAATATGCGGTCGTAGTGCAAAGATGCTCGAGTGACATCTATGCAGTTTTTCCCATTTTGCATTTGTGAGATTTTGCACAGTTAATGGTGCTGTTTTAGTTCGTATACCGTTGACAGTGCAAAATGCTGCAAATGCACCCGTTTGGGTACGTAAAGCTTATCTTGATTGGTCCACACTGAAACGAATCATTCCGTGATATCATAACGTAACAGTAACATTGCGTAAAATGCATCCGTGAAAGTTAGGTGGTAACGAGCGAAGGACTTCAACAGTTCACTGACTCGACAGCAGTTAGCCGATTCACGTAACATGCGGAAACAACGAACATCACGAGAAGCACGCAGTTATGCTGGTCTGGTTATATGTTTACTTCACCAGACCTGATGCTACTGACTATCTATAAGTAGTCGAGCAAAATGCGAATTTCCTCAATCGGCCACATCACTGCTATTATTCCCATACTGAAGGATTCCACTCAGAAAAATTAAGTAATCGTCGTGTTTACTTTTATTTTCTGACCTTCCAATACAAGTAATCTAAACGTGTAATATGAGAACTAGCACGTGTCTTTTGTTTGTCTACACTGCACACGTCATGGTCCAGCCCTTCCACACCCCTTGCACCGTAATTTTAACGGTACTTGGTTTCATAAGACAAATTCCTTACATGAATGCAGATGCACTTGTACCCTGTTTAGTGTCGAATTTTCACTAATCAAACCGCGTGTATAGTTTAGTATAGCAGACTATCCTGTATTTTTCAACTGTAGCGGAGAGTAGAACCAGATGCATTCCGGGTGCGAGCGGAGTTGCTTATAATAGCAAATATCATGAACAATAATGAATCACTTCTGACAAAAGAAAATTTAATTCGTCTATGCGCTTTTTACTGGACGCTGCTTAGCGCGCACTGCTTCTGTCTATTCCTATCGCGTGGATACCTACGGTTCCCAAGAGTTAGCCTCTGTTTAGGAGTTAGTATGAACCACTGTTAGCACGTTACCGTTTCGTTTTCCCGCACTTCCAATCTACTAACACTTGGCGCAGTAGCACCTGCTTTTGGTCCACCACAAGTGGACTGTCGTGTTTCTGTAATTGTAGCACACTACATTACTGCATGCCCACTTACCTGACTAACTTTATTGTTTTCAAGTAACTGTGCTTGGACTCAAGTTTCCGGACCGGGAGTAGAATTAGGAAATCCAACACTTGTTGTCCGGTGCACAGCCCCAGTTGGTGGCTTGGGCAGGTGATCTGGACACCTGAAAGGTTTTCTAGCTTTAACGATTTTTAGGGGGTGTGTTTACCTGTTTTTTGCATGATCTTTCTCATTACACAAGGTATAAGAGTAGGCTCTGTCCATGTAAGAAAATATTTCATATGTTTGCCAACTCGAGCTTGACGGCTACACATTGCATCAGACTAATCTGGGTTTGTATACATATTGGCTTCTCAGGCTAAATGGCAGGAAATGTGGGAGGATTTCATAATACCTTGAACGACGAACTCCACACCATTGAAGTTATCAGTCGAGTACATCCCTTGAAACCTTGTGTTTTTATGGGTAGGTACAGAAGCATGACCATGTTTCGCAATTTCCTCCCACTGCGTCAGACTACTTATCTATCGTACCATCTATTCTGCGATCCTTCTCGGACATAGATGGACTACAATTTATTTCACAGGTCTGTTGTATTTGTGTATGCCGGTAAGGACTTCAGATTCTTTTGTACATGTCTGCGTGTAGCCTGAGAAACAGCCGACTACTTCCAAGCGCTCCTCCAAATTGACTCATGTTCTTTCCAGTTGATTGCGTTATGGGCGCTGCAGTTATGAAGGTCTGTGCTGCTGATGAATGTGGTTAACCTCAGCAATGTGTGTGAAGAGTGAGGAAGTTGGTACCACTCCATACAACCGATATTCGCCACTCCGCAACGCACTCAGTACTGGGGTAAATGAAGCTTAAACTGAGCAGTCTAATGTGGTGGATGGGTCGGGACAATGGTCTCACCAGCCAGGCCATTTGTTCTACTTAAACGTATTAAGTAACAGATTCGCCATGCATACGCATCGGATCGGCCTACCAGCACTCGTCACATAAGGTAGTCCATTGAAGTCTCCATTCACTCGTTCAGCATTCGGTGATTTGTCAACATTGGTTAGCACTGCGCAAGAGATTTAACCCGGAGTAACATGCATACAACTAACAGATAAATGGAAACGGTTTATCAATTAACGGTATAATCTATGATATTTCTAAGTTTCACCGCTACTTTCTTTCTTGGGCCAGGTATTGCCAGTCGCAACTTACACTCTTTCCGCAAACCGTTCGAGACAGACCATGGTTCTTCCGTAATTCACTGTATCTTCGTGACATGCGCCCTTTCACCCTTTTGTCACGGTCAAACTGGATAGGACAGTCTTCAAATACGTTGTCTGCGGCTTGGAAATCTGAGTACATACACGGTGGAACTTCAGACAAGGAAGCCACGAAGGCCTTGCCCATTAGTCTATCTAAAGCTGTTCTACTTTCAGCCGTGCTTCACTCCATATTTGGCGTGAATGTGTCGTGAAGTTAACAAGCACCAGTGTAACTGTTCAGCCGGATCACTTAATTCTCCAAGCCATGAATGCACACTGAATCATTTGGCTACTTCCGGTGAACTGCAACTTTACTGCCGACCAACTGCAGCTCAGCAGACAAGCAGAACATTAGCACGCTGGAACACCGTCGCTCTGGACACCTTGTGTAAAAATCCAAAGCAGTATGTAGCTTGGCACGGCGCTTACAAATCTGTGTTAACTTAAATCCTTGATCAGGCGTTTTATGAGCTGTGTCAAGCGGTATGCGCATGAGGGCAAAACCAGTAGGATTATGTGAGTGATCCGCTGCCCATTTGGGCGAATGGTTGTAGCGATGCTTTCGACATAGACATTTGTGACTCAGGAACCGAGACTAATTAAGACATAAACCCACTAAATCTTTGCATGTTGATCGTAAGGTTTATGGTGGCTAACAGCTACTGTGCTTTGTGAAATGACACTCCGAATACAAGGTAACGTTTTACGGTGTACTATTGTTGGTTATCCCCTCACTGAAACGGAGCACATGGTACCCTATCTACGTTGGGTAATTCAAAGGTTTACATTCCCTAGATTGGCCACAGTATTTAATCAACTGTCAATGAGACAGAATCACCTGCTCTGTTGACGATCATTTACCCCACCGTCGGGGACTACTTCTCATTCCTTGCTTCACAATATTGAGCTTATAGGTATGAGCTACGAGTAAAAGTCGAGTGACCACCATTGTCACTTGTTTCTTAACTGCAGACTCATAAAACCTACGCACAACTAGGTTGCGAACTAAAGTCTTGTCAAGTCAAACAAAATAGGCTGTGTATAGCCTGGTTGATTGCATAGCAACCGAAACCCTGTACCTTGATTTACTTGTAGCGTTTCATACAACACCACGCACTGTGGAGCCTGCTTAAGAGCGAACGACTTCATCAAGATTGCTGTGACGAAGTCAGCGTAGCTCACGGTGATCAGAGAAAGAAACGGACGGAGCGCAGCAATCTCGTTTTGGATAACCCGGATGATACCGATCTGGGATGACCAATATGCTTTCTTTTGTTAGTGTACGGATTCCATGTAAGTGGAAAAGACTTGCAAAAGCCTTGCAGATCCGTTGAGCACCAGTTTTGAAAACGAGTGAACACTCACGAGGGATCCCTATCCGTCCGAATGTATTTTGCGGACGGGACAAATATTTTCCAGATAAGAAGCAAAATATTGAATTGTGCACTATCGAGAGTTCCTCAGAATGAACTCCGAGTACAGCACATACTTTTTGGCTGCGGGTTATTCTACGTGATGGCACCGGACCATGGGATAATGAAGTGATTTGAATGTGTTTAAGTAGGGTTTAGTTCATTTTATGCAAGCCAAAGCAATTAATCAGGTTGGTGAACTGCTTGACTGTATACTGGAAGAGTTTTTGCAGACTGAGCAACGCGAACTATGGATACACGGATACAACCGGAAAGTACTGGTCATTTCCAGCGTCGGACTTCCGTTTTAAACATGCTATAAATACGTGTTGACAACAATAGGCGAAAACGTCCGTGTTTATCGAGGTGTTGGGAAATAATGGGAGGAAATGTCATATAAGTGCAGAAAAGCAGCAGAATATCGCTCCCAGAAACTGTGAACTTTAGGAGTCCGGAATGTTAAGACAGCCCCACAACATAAGCTGAAGCCATGCAGGTCGGGTGCTTCACTGTTGGGAACTACAAGAGGGGATGTCGCGGTAACAAGTGAAGTGATCGAGTTTCCCCAGCAACAGCACGTAGCGGCTTTTAACACTTTTTTGTTGACAATATTTCAGTAAGCGGTAACACGGGTGACTGAAACGAGACGGGATTTGGTTTTATGGGGCCAGGATGATATGCAGTGGTAAGGTATCACGCATTTTTAGTTACCGTTGGATGCGGATGTAGATGGAAGTTTATATTTTGCCAGCAATGCTATCAGGGTCAATGTCTGTAAGAATTAATACATTACTTTGGCATGACTGCAGGGTGGATTTGTTCGGACATTTGTTGCAAGACGCCTGTTTGTATCGAAGAACCAGGCATATTCAAAGTAAGTACTTCCAAGCGCCTTCATGCGAAGAAAATCTTAACTGCGATTCGTTAGTTTGCACTTCTAGGTACTTTGATCTTATAAGCGCAACGGTTCATACTGAGCTGCGTCAAAGTAGAGCGTGCACTGAATGGACCACAAGCAGTATCTATCAAATAAGCCATATGATATCGTTTTGATAATCAGCCAAATCCTGAAATCATCAGTGCGAGTGGAAAGTATTAGGTGATAATTTGGTGAGCTAGTTTGCCAACTCGAAAACTGATCATGGTAAGATGATCCACTCATATTCTGATGTCGTCAAACTGAGAAGTTACATCTTCATCAAAAGACGGAATTACCGATCCCTCAGCTTCGAAATTTAAAGTCGAACCCGATGGTCGCGGTGATCCAGTGCTCTCCGAGTGATCTAAATAAACGAGGTTGGCTGCTGCCCAAGCATGGCCGGATTATGTTTAAATAAATATGATATCATCATGTTCATGGAGCAGGAATGATGGTAGCAAAATCCCTACTGCAGCTTCTGCAGTTTTTGCTGTGCAATGATGTTACTCATACCTAAGTTGGCCATGTGTCCTAAATAAGGCGGGACAGTCCCGCATTTCAAGTTGTCTTCCCGCTTTTTAGTACTTCTGGGCAGGAAACGCTAAGGCTCCGCTTGGACGTCGAAGACATCAGTATGTCCCGCTTTGGGCATGTAGAATGTAGGAGAAAAAAAACCCAAAACTAATCAGTGGCGGTGAGTGTACACCATAAGGCCAAAATAAGTGGTCGGACATGAGTTGTGCGGGATAGTCGACTGCGCGGGTGGGCAACGCGGCAAGATGTTTATGACAATATAAAAAGAAGGAAGAAAAGCGATGATGAAAATTTTGTGTTTTTATTGGAGAACGCTTGCAATACATACAGTTTGGTGGGAAAATTATGTCTAAATGAAGGTGTAAGACGACTACTCACTTAGAGGGCGACTTTCCATTCGTTACGAAGGCAACACGCGGCAACAAACCACAAGTTCGATGTGATAAATGCAAAGTCTAAGTTTTCTATTGCTCATGGTGGCAGACCAGATTTCGCAAAGCAGCTTAAACCGGATCGCCATGCGGTAGCACTGTCTGCGGCAGCATCTTCTATCCCTGTAACAAGTTAGTTCTGATCAGTAACATTTGAAACACAGAAGCCAAGTTAGCATCCGCAGAAGGTACCTACACCTTTTACGCTGTATTCCATACCCACAGTTTCCGCTCCACGAATTACACCCATACGTTGGTAGAGAAATTGTTTGAGTCGGAGTTTGCTTGTCTCCGAAACAAATGTGAGGCAATACTAGCTAATATAGTGCTCCCCTTTGCCAGGGAGCAACTTCAAGAACAATTGACGAAAGCAAAATTCGTGTCATTATTCGCTGACGCCTCAAACCACAAGAAAGTGAAAGTGTTTCCACTCCTTGTGAGATATTTTGTGCCGTCATTGGATATTGAAGTTATTGGATCTGCAGTCAAATCGGACACTATTTGTGACTGTGTAAAGAAGGTGTTGGAACAACATAATGTGTCTAGAAAAACTGTGGGATTTTGTGCTGAGGAAATCCAGCACAAATCTCCGTGGCGTTCAGAGAAGAGGACAAAAAATGTACTTGCGGAATTGAAAGCTTCGATGGAGAAAAACATCCGGAAATCGATTGCGTGGTCCACAATGTCCACAACACAATGCAAACGGTAGCTGACTGTCTTCCTATTGATGTTGAAACTGTTGTGGCGAAAATATATTCCTACTTTTAAATTTACACAGTTCGTGTGACTGTGTGACTCTGAAATGGTAATCAACGCATACTAGGATACGGGAAAACCAGATTTCTTTCACTTAGCCAGCAGTGGAGAGAGTACTGAAGCTATTTACAGAGTTGAAATCCTATTTTTTATCTCGACAGAAGTAACCTACAATATTACAATGTTTCTTTGAAAATCCTTGCGCTGAGCTGCAGCTCTTCATTATACACCTCTCTGCCATTTTCACGCTACTGTACTTAAAATTGGAGAAAAAGTATTTCCGCCGTGGAAGTGTCGTCTACAATGTAAGAGCTCCTGCAGTGGTGCCGGGACAGGAGCACAACCAGCTTTGTTCTAAACGAGGTAGAGATCCGAAATGGCCAACTCGAACAAGCGGGTCTCATCAGAAAAGCAGATGTGATGCATCTTATCACTAGCTTCTACGGCAATTGCGTCGACTATCTACAGGAAAGAACAAAACCAATTTCAAGAACTGAGTGGCTTCAGTTGAGTGGCATTGAAACAACCACCTTCTTGGGAACAAGTAGTAACAAGCGTCAGTCTTTTTGGAGCTAAACTCCCAGACCTGGAAACCAATAACAACGAACAATTTGACGAGGTTAACAACATGTGTAGGTTTGCTTCAAGCAACAAAATTTCCGATTGGAACTGAAAACAACTAATGGTTGAAATGCGGTGGGTAGAAGTGATTTCCCATTTACAGGCCAAATCAGTCCCATGTGAACAGCTACAAATTTTATTAAATTTATTTGCTGTCTCCCCTGGACTAATGCACCTACTGAAAGAACCTTCTCACACATAAGCACTGTGTGGACCATTGAGAAGATGCAGCTTACCGTTCAAACACAGAGAACAATGCTTATGCTGAAATACAATTAAGAGGACAACGGCACCAGGTATCCCTGCGAACGATTTCACCACATGCTGATGCAGCGCCCAGATCTAGTAAGGAAAGTACATTCCTCTGATAAGCATTGCTCTATAACTGTGGTTCCAAATGACACAATGTCAAGTAGCACAACAACTTAAGTAACGCAGCCATTGTACTGAATAATGACTGCGCAACTTTTCGCCACTAGTAAAATCAAGGAGCACAAAGATCGCCTGAAAGAGCCAGATGAGCTTCAACCTTCAGCTGTACACGTAACCAAGCCTGTGCATTCGTAATGGCAAACTCCCATGCAAGAGCATGGAATTGATGTAAAGAATGATCTGCTCTCTTGCAGGCACAGCATCTAGCTGGTATAGAAATGTACTCATTTAGTTATTTATACTCTTTGCCATTGCAACCTAGATAAAAACAATGTAAACCATCAGGTGTTTCGTTAGAGGTTGTTGTGTGGAGCCTGGGATACTAGTCGGTAACCAGTGACACGTAAGAGACGTGTCAAATGCGGGACAGTATAGAAATTGGAGGCGACTGAAACCAACGTATATTGTGCAGGCTACAAAAATAGGAGGCGAATCAACCAGAGCGAGAAACGCTGAGGCAAGATACCCACCAAAACAAATTGTATCAATGAAAGCGTTATCAGTAAAACAACTGGATGTTTTTTGAAAGTTAAAACCACCGCAAAATCCAATGCTGCAAAATACTGAAAGGGCTTGTTTTCCGGTACACTACAAGGTAATCTCCGAAAGTTCGTCACTATTTGCTTTCGAATTTTGACATAACGTTGCATTTGATTACTCTCAAGTCTATGTAGGTATTTTATTGTAGAAATGTCATTTATAGTATAACAATGTTTTTAAGTTGCTATAGACCAGGAGTTATTTGGTATCTTTTACTACAGGCGTGGAGATATTTTCAGTTGGAGCACAATCGCAGGTTGCCTATTTCGTGTGATAGCGTTAAAATTGAACGGTGACAATAAAATTTGGTTGAAGTCGTGAGTATTGTTTAACACTTTCATTTTTCATTGTTTCGCGCTTCCTTTTTTAACGATTTTTCGTACTTTTCCCTAGGGCAGGCGGGAATTAACGCTGTATTTTGATCTACATCCGAATACAAATAATTCGTTGGTAATTATAAGTTCGTTTCATGCATTTCTATATTCTATTGTTTTGCAATTTTATATGCTGTTGTAATAGGTTTTCTTCATCTTCTTTTTCTTCAGTTCTATAGATCTGCTTTAGTTCATCTGAGTAATTTCTCGCAACGATCAAGCTTAGACCGTCGTACTCGCGCACCAGAATCAATGCGACGAGCTCTAGCAAATCAAACTGACGAACACAGACAGAGAATGGTGCAGCCAGACTCGAGGATGCAAGCTTACGAAAACGATCACGTTCAGCAGCTTCAGATATGCTTCCTTCGCAATAGATTGAACACTGCAGGCTGACAGTGGATGATAGTCGTCAACAAGCAACAGCAGGTCAGTGTCAAACACGACCACGTTCACATCAATCGCACAATAGTAATGCATTCTGGTACAACCCAGCTGAGTAGTATGGTCTGATTAAGAAAGTTCTCACTAGCGTCATGACTAGTGTGTCCGTATTGAAATGCGCTGAAAGTTAATGTAGAAACGAAAAGAACGTGTCGCGCTGCAAGAAAAATTCAACTGTTCAAATGGAAGAACCACCAGAGCCGTAAAAAGTTGTTTGCCGCAGATATCGCGGAATCAAAAACATTTCTTCTCCAACACTAGGAAATAGAACTCATACTTCCAAGTGACATCTTTCAGTGCAGAAGTCGTAACAGTTCCATTTTTGATTCATGCAGCAATTAGATCGCAAAATGACATCCTTAGTTCTTGCTTCCTCCGAAATAGCTGCGATATTGCTACCCGGTTGAAGAACAGCTCATTCCACCTTGAAATTGTTATTTAACTTGCAATTCATTGAAACTTCCACAAGCAACATTTCTAAATCGTCCAGCATAGGAAAAGTATTGCAGAAGTATTAACTTATTGTTTGGGATGAATGCGCAATGGCGCACCAAAATCGCTAGACAATTGGGCGCTCATTGCAAGACGCGCGGAAACAGCAGACCGTTTGGGGACGCTTTATTCTTGCTTGCAGGATATTTCAGGCAAACGTTGTCTGTAATTCCTCGATGTGCACCAGCGAACGACATAAATGCTCGCCTGAAATACTCTTCTTTGTGGCGTCACCTTAAGACGTCAAAATTACCTGTAAAAATGCGTGTTCAGCTTCTACCGGAGCACTGAGCTGAGGTATTCACAATTCAAATACTGGATATTGTGAACGGAAACTTGCTCGTTGGTCTGACCTCAGGAGGATGTTCAGTGCTTCATAAATTCTGCAATTTTGTAACATCAAAAGAAGAACCGGCTGAAAAAATATTTTCTAATATTCAAACCAATTATCAGAATCACGATTGGCTGTGAACGAGCTAATCTTGCAGCCAAGAACAAGAACGTCGATGAACTGAATGTTATTATTCAGTCTAACATTCCAAGCGAGGCAGTCGCATATAAGTACCTTGGCACTGTGTAGGAAGCAGATGAAGCGGTTAATTATCCAACAGAATTTTTGAATTCACTCGAGCTACCAGGGATGCCACCGCAGGTATCTGAATTGAAAATGGGCACACCACCTATTATGTTGGGCTATATCAACCAGCCAAAGCTTTGTAACGGCAAGCGACTTGCAGTAAAAGAGCTACTCAGCAACCTCGTACAGGCACCAATCTTGACCGGAACTTTTAAAGGTGCAGATGTCCTCATTCCTCGCAATCCGATGGCTTCTACTGACACACCTCTTCAAGTTAAGAGACTGCAATTCCCTATTCTTTTGGCTTTTGCAATCACAATCGACAAAGCTCAGAGTCAGTCTTTCGAAGTGTTCAAGTTCCATCTACGCACACACTACTTCTCACATGGACAACTAGATGTTGCGTGTTCTAGAGTCGGCAAAGCTGCTAGTCTCCATCTTTGCACAGACAAGGTAACAATAAAAACGTCGTCTACCCACAAGTGTTGGGAAACTATAACTATTACACAGGTGGAGAACCTAAAATCTAGCCTAGTGAATAGTTGACATGAACACGTTAAGGCCAAACCATCTAGTAATGGTATGAGTACAAGAGCGCAAATTCAGCCAATTAACGAGTCACGATCAAACAACGAATTAATTATCTCTAGGCCAGAAATGGAGTCTGGCATAGTGATAATAGTTATTGTAGATTATATCTGTAAGCTTCAGCAGATCCTAAGTGACAAACGTAATATCCAGAAGCTTATGACAGGAAAGGACAACACAGGGGAGTTAGCGGAACAGTTGACCGGCTACCTCAGGCGAATTATACAAGCCAAACTTATCAGGAAGAGCGAATTCTAAAGGTTGGCGTCTTCAGATGAACACCTACCGAGATGCGATGGCCTTCCTAAAGTTCACAAGGAAGGCGCCCAATACGTCCAATCTTGGACATGGTGGGTTCTCCCCAGAATTAGTCTGCCCAATGGATAGTGGACAAGTTGCAACCATTACGAAATACGGTTTGCACTTACTGCGTGAGGTACACCTTTGAATTCATTGGGAAGATATCTGAACTCAACTTTACTAACAAAAGGCTGATATCTTTTGATGTCCAGTCGTTGTTTATAAACATTCCACTGCTCGAAACGGTGGATTACGTGTGCGAGCTGACCGGGCAACTGCCAATATACGCAACTTTTCAGAAAGTTTTGCTAAAGAAGATAATACTTCGCTGCACGTTGAATCTTCAATTCACATTCAAAGGTGAGATGTACCGTCAGATTAATGGATTGGCCATGGGATCTCCTTTGGGGCTGTTGCTGGTTGATATCTTGTGGCGAAATTAGAACATGGCCAACTCAGACCGCACATCTGTGGAACTGAAATGTACGCTCTGTATGTCGATGACACATTCGTGCTCTGCGAATCCGGGAAGCATGCAGAACAATTGCTGCAAGCCTTCACTGAAGTACAAGAGAATCTACGCTTCACCTGTGAGCACGAAAACGGAAACTGATTACCTTACTTGGATGTATAAGTCATCGGACGGCTCATGTAGCAGAAAGGTACACAGCAGCAAACATGGGCCGCGGATTACACTGACTTTCACAGCGCAATGCATTTACAGCACAAGAGGAATTTAATGTGATTTCTTACCTTCAGGGAGCGCAGTCTTTGCACTCCGGATACCGTCCACGAAGAGCTACAGAGAATCAACGACGCCTTTAGGGAAAATGGTTACCCAGATAAGATTATCATGAAGCATCCGAACAATGAACAATGAACAATGATTTATAACGGGTAAAAAAGCAGGTGCATGACATGTCCCGTAGGGTGTATAGCGTGATAAAAAAGATAGCGAAGGGATAATGGGGTCTTCAGTTCGGGCACTTACAGATGTAACTGCACTGCCGTATAGAGGGAGTTTGAAATGAGAATGTACGCACACAAAGCAACAGGGGAGTGGTTATTGTTCACAACATAGGCGAGAAAAATAAAAAAGGTAGCAAGGACAACGCTTACTCGTGTGCAAATACCTTGGGTCGACAGGATACAGTAATCCAGTTTCTGTAGTAGAAGCGTTTATCAAATTTCGTGCAGGGAGTTTGGAATGACTCATTCTCGAGTACGGTTATGGCACTATCCCCTGTCTGTTGTGCATTAGTGCTAGCATCTGGTGGTCATGAGCTATAGCATGTAGTGTAAATGTGACAGGGTATCGTCAAGGCGCTTTTTGAAAGGGATAGGGTGGGTGCATTAATCACATGTTCCGGGAGGGCGTTCCAAGGCTGTGTCACTCGAAGGGAGAAATAGTTTCGCGGACATTCCAGGCGGCTGTACTGCGTGACTAACTTAAACTGGTGACCTCTTAGCGAGGTGTTTTGACTGAGTATTAGAAGGGAATGGCATGGGTGGTTGGGGTCTCTCAGGATCTGATACACCATTATGAGATCGCCCCTTAAACGCCGATAACGTCCACTGTATATTTTGAGGGTCTTCAGCCTGAGTCGGTAGGGGAGGTTCGTCAAACCTCTGACGCTCTTCGTAACCCTACGTTGTGCAGTATTGAGCGCGGTGAGATGGTGCTTGAGCCAGGGTTGCCACGCTTGAATAGCGTACTCCGCGTGCGGCCTCACGTACGCACTAAGCATTTTTGGGAAGACTGAAGGGTCAAACTTCCCGGAAGCTCTGCGAAGAAGGCCTAGGTACTGGTTCGCTTTCTTAGCTGCCTTTTCAGTCTGCCTCAAACAACCGAGGTCATCTTGAACTATCACACCGAGATCGCACTCGTGAGAAGCCCGCTGTAGAATTTGTGGTCCTAGCCGGTACTTGTGCATACTCTTGTGCCGTATACTGAGAAATTTGCACTTGGTGACGTTGAAATGCAGCATGTTCTCGATGGACCATGTGTACGCTTTGTCCAGGCCCCCTGTGCGAATGTGTGATCCTCCACTGCAGCTATAGTACGCCATATCTTTAGGTCATCAGCAAATAGCAAAGAGTTAGAAGATAGCACACTCGCGAGATCATTTATGAAGACCAGGAACAGGCGGGGTCCAAGTACCGAGCCCTGAGGTACGCCGCACTGAACTTCGATGGATTCTGATAGATTGCTTCGAACCCTCACATTCAGGTGACGTTGCACGAGAAAGTCTCCTATCCAGTCCAGAACAGGATCACCGATTCCATATTGCTGGAGTTTGTGGAGGAGAATGCGATGGTCTATGCGGTCGAATGCCTTTGAGAAATCCAAGTAGACGGCGTCGACTCCTACACCAGCGTCCACAGATTCCGTCCAGCTTGCACGAGCAATCAACAGATTAGTTGTACAGGAGTGATTTCGGCGAAATCCATGCTGTTCGGGAACGAGAATTTTGCTGTTCTCCAGGAACGAAATCGGATGCCACCTAGTAGCGTTGCTCCCAAGAAAAAGCTTTTCATTCATTTATCTTGTAACGGCGATTCTGCAGCTTATATCCTATCTCGAATCAAACTTATTTCGCAGCCCACATGAGAACTGTTGACCACAACAAGCCATTGCCTGTAAAACCCCATAAATTTAGCCTGATTTCGTTGACCCGTTCAATTCTCATTTATCAGTACTCGTGCTCCTGTGTGCACGATCCGTGGGTCGAACAACAAGACGCCTATCTCAGAGAAATCGCGGGCACAACGCGGCGTGGTTGTACAAAGGCGAAATGAGGTCCTCAGCAGCTCAATCATGTCGCACCTCCTTGAGTCTGGCCATACTGCATCTGAGAATGATGCTAAATCCTTCTACACACTACCTGAACGCTTCTCTTAAGGATTTCGAGAGCAGCGCTTGCCTATTACCGAGACTATTTACATCCACTCTCTGAAGCCGGAAGTATGTGTACTAAAACGATTCCTATGACCGGATAGTGTTACTTAGTTATCCCCTGTGATCTAACCTATTTACATTAGACTGCTGAGGTTTATTTAGTAAGGTTCCTTTAGTGCACTTTGCTTGTCATCTGTAGCCGTCTTAAAGTATCGGTTTTGACCATTCAAAGACCGTAGAAATCAACCCCAGCCCGATTTGACGCTTTCCCCACCTAATCAGCGTTATGTAAACGTTTGGATCTGAAGAGAGTTTACCAAAATGAATTCTTAACCCTGGACCGATTTATGGTATTGATTCATGTCGATGAATATCGGACAGCTGCAACACAATTGCTTTCGTGTTGTCGATGTTTCGGCTTCCAATCATCGATCCTGTGTATTAACATAAGTTTGCCACGCATGTTTTAAACGAAATCGGATTTAACCGTACCGCAACGTTTGTATATTTTCAATTTAAGTCAAATTACTCTTCAATTTCCAGTAGACTGCCGCAATGCAACTTGCAACCATCGCACGTTTGATTTTTTCTTCCGAGGCTTATTGATATCGTGTGTTCCAACTTTATTCCTCCTCGGTACTTTAAGTGACTAGACCAAAATTAGCTTTGGTAGAGACGAAAGAGTATTGTAGTGATATATATTTTTCGTGGGTTCGTCTTGGCGTTAGGTTAACCCTTATCCGAGCCCAAGTTGTGAGACCGATTTAAACACAGTCGCATGAACCTGCAAAGGCCCAACCCCATTGCATAATTTATTACAAGTGTAGCTGAATAGGAGCTGCTCTGGTCAGGAATATCAGCATGAAACCTTATTTTTATTCGCGAATTCTACCAAATACCTTGACTCCTTGGCCTTCCCATGTAAACTATTTCTTGGTTCGGGTGAAAGTACAGGCATACAGGGATACAGACAGCGGCTGTTCGCTCCCAATGACCGTTGGGCAGGTGAAATGGATCACAGACCATTTGAACAAGTGACTGCAGACACAGGCGCGCTGCATAGAGAGCAAAGAGACTTGAACCGCTTACACTAACAATAACCGAAACGGGGTAGCTGTTCTTCTTCAGCACGCACATTTCTACTTCTACCTGAACTAGGGCCTCGCCCTCAGAGAATAGTATGCAGAAAATATCAGTCTAGATACAGTGAAGCGACCTCGGCTGCCGAAATAAGACCAGTTGATTATCATTGAATATGCATTAAACCAGCTCAGAATGCATAATTTAGGACGGTTTCATCCTAAGGCGTTTTTATCTACGCGGCACAATAATTACTTGTATTCTAAGATCTGAAATTAAAACCGGTTTGCTGATGTATAGTGTGATTATATACCAGAACTCCAAAATCTCTTATTGTCAAGTCTAACTTACAATTAGAGGTTCATATTCTTGTCCAAAACCAAAGAGGACGGTTTAGTAGTCCGCGCATTAAGTTCGACTTCAGCAGTGTGATGTGCAGAGTAGGTTGGTGTTAAACGTATAGTTTGCTTTCTTCCTCGTTAAATTGCTACACTTTTCGAAACCAATGTAACAGTACTAAAGTGTTAATGCGAAATGCATTGATAATTTGTATTTGTAGATTTAATAGCTGGGCACATTCTAAGACGGAGATTATTTAACTATTATTCTACACTTTTCTGCATCGTTAGATAGCTACCCCATATTTCACGATTTCATGGTGACAAGGTCTCGTATTAAATGATGACGCTTTGACCGCGTTTGCTTTAATGACCCTTAGCGCCATGTACCATATCTAATACCAACCTCCGTCCAACTATGTAAGTCGTTGAGTAATTGAGCACTGCAATTGTACTGAAGTGACCCACTTTCTCATCCCCAGAATAGAAGACATAAGAGAAGTTGGTTGAATTCTACAAAGACTAGCAACATTGATTGACGGTCGCTTACTTAGTATGATAGTCTAAGTAAGATCTACTACTTACCAGACAGTTACAGAAAACGAGGCAGAGCAAAGACTTTACTTGTGGCCAGATGGGGTCTATATGGTCAATGTCTCTTACGGAACTGGCATAACCGCCAGACTGCGCTAGAAAACAAAGAGGACAGAGGATAAGCGACAGGGAACCAACAGAGCTCTACTCAGGACAAACGCCACTGTTGTGTACGCTGCAGTGAACGCGCTGAAGTCTCCTTATGACACTACTGTATCCATCGCGTCAAGCCGTAGTGAGCTCCTCAGATGCTGCGGAAACCGCTGCATAAAATCAGACACTGTAACGACCAAACGCTGTCTTTGAGATAACGCGCAGAAAACGATCCCAAATTGATCGAGAACAAAGAATGGCTTCACATTGCTATTTACAAAGTATTAATCATATAAACAAACAAACTTGTTCGCGTTCTGAGGTCGATAACGCGCTGGGGTAGCGCCCAAACGTCTCGAGCCGACAATAGTGCAAGTGAGCACGTGCAAATTTGGTAGATCACTGGGCAAATACTGGTTCCTGATTGGACATAACATACACCAATGCACGGTGCAAGAATTGATCTCCTGGGTAAGCAGTAATGCTTGGTGCACATCATGGTCAAGATCACTCAGCGAACACTGAGTTCGGAGCAATAGCACAGGGACACGATGAACAAGCGTACATACATGCGTACGCACAGTGAAGGACAGGGAATGTATCAGTGCCACATCAATGACCACAAAGTGAGATTGGTTCTTGTGGGTCCGTGTTTATAGATGGTGGACATATGCAGACATGTAAACAATTATTGACGATACGGGTAGCCGCAAAGTGAACGGCGATTGTGAGTTAGGAGAATTTACGACGTAAATACAAATTCCCCTACAGACACTAACTGAGATTCTCTCAGAACGCCATCAATGGGGGACAACTCATATGCATTGACAACATCCACCTTTCTCTATACTTTCTGCCATTCTATTGAACTATATAACGAAGGTGTAGAAGGCACGTTTCGCCTTTGCTGAGTCACTAACAGAACCCTTGCTAACAGCTAGTCTTCTTTCTCGTTCGAGTCTCAGCACAGCCGTTGTAGGTTGAGCGTATTTGTCTATAGTATTAGCTCACGTGTATGTCTGACGAGTAGTTCTCGTTAGCCATCAACGTTGCGAATTCCACTGGCTATTCTGCACTCCTGGGGTACTATCTGTGAAGAAGGTTCGTCCATTACGACTGCTAAATGATTGGCACAGCCATACCAAATCTAACCGGGGTTCACTGGCGCCAGTACACCATCGGGCACGAGAACCACGATCGCTATGCAGAGACTAAAACTACCCAGTTTAGAGCGAAGCTATCCCTACGATAACTGCCGCCATGGGTCCATTGATATGCGCAGTGGGAACACAGGCAATGTATCCCGCACAGTTCCACTGAGCTCACTCCAGTGTCACCATTGTATCTACCGGGCTATCCTTAATTCAACAGTCTGCCTCCTGAGTTGTGTTCATGTCAGTGCCTCATCCACAGAACAAACTCAGCAACTGTGACGTGCCCAACATTTCTACAGCATCAAACTCACCCCATCTCCACCCGAAGATAGGACCTCCACATAGCAACACATGTGCCAACAAACATACGCCTACCTTTATAGTTTATACAATTACTAATGTTTTAGTGGACTATAAATATGAAGGTATAAAAAGCTCAGTTGCCTTGGTTGAGTCAATAAAAGCAATCTTAATAGTGGCCAGTCTTCTTTCTGCGGGTCTCGGTATAGTTGTGCGGCGTTTCCGTGTTTCGTCTGCCTTATCGGTTACGAGTTCACATCTGCCGGGTAAGTCCGCTAGCCGTTCCAATACGAATCGTTTAGGCTACATTTCTTGTGGGAAACAAAGACTGAGTGTTCGTCCCTTCCGCCTAGAACAGTCGGAACCCACCTAGGACGTTTATAACACCGGCTAAAGGTCGAAACATCTAGGACGGGTTATATCAGTCTCACAACAATTATGGTGTGACCGTTGACAGCAGGCCGTATGTAATTCGCAATAAACCGATCATCAATATCTTTGTCAGGGGATTTCTTGACTCCAGAAAACTACAATTTATCATGCATCTCCTTGGGATGAGGTAGTTGGTAGTCGCTAAGCAAGTATGTGCCTTTGTTACACCACAGAATCTTAGTTAACAACATTCACATATTTTGGATATGGATACTGACTGAAGTGATTAGGCTAACGCAGTCCTTCCCCCTTTTAGCCAGAAAGATGGATAGACTACCCATGTTGGTGTATTCCGGTTCAATAAATTGTGTACCGTAGGGTGTCTTTTGAGTACGAGCAGGTTGGTAGCACTTGGTTAGGATGGGAAGCATTTCCCTTTGATTGTGCGGGTCAGTCATTGTGTCTCTGAGCCTTTTACACAACTGTTCCGCTGGCCATCATTATAAAAAGTTGCAGTAGGAAAGTCAAGGCCTAAGTGAAGGCACAGTTAAAGAATAGATTACTTTTTCAGACTGCAGTAGCTTAGGTAATCTTCTAATTACCAAGCTAGGTGCCAATGTTTCACACTGCACATTGGTCCACCGGGGTTGGTTTAGGATGATGCTCATCGCCTGGTAGTTGACTGCATTGCAATAAAACAACTTCCAGTACATTTGCAATTTCTTCATAACATGTTTTGTTGGAAGAGATGTCAATCACACCAAGCTACCTGTTGGAGAACGGAAAAATGAAGGATGCATTTGGTTGGATGGTAGATCGGGAACGAGGTGGGATTATCACCCCGCTTCAACCCCATCATTTCGGGCATGTTTTTCTAAGTACCTTTTTATTCCCCTTATTGTCGAATTAGGAGTACTTGAATCTTTCCGTCCCTCCACTGTCAGTAGCAAAAACAGCTGGAACAACAACGATACAAGGACACGCAATTGTCACATTTGAGTAAAAATCAGGCACATGCCTCCTGAAGGACTGATTACTGAGGTGTCCAGAAACCCAGCTGAAGGAATGCACCGTATGCCACCGTGTGCCCTAACTACTCTCTGTTTCCCGTGGACGGCGGAGAGGCACGTGAATTTGGCCGTAAATCCATTGGTGAGAGGATTGTATGCAAGAACGCACAACACACACGCGCACACATGGTCATTTACGCGCAACAGTCATTTGACAAAGATGCAAATTTGTACAGTGGACGGCGTAGTCACCAAAGAAACTCCGTCCGCATGGATCGTAAATAAGCGACTACGATAAAGCTAGAGCAATAAGGCGCGTGGGGTGGCTGCAGCGAACATTGAATTTGACGAAAGTAATGCAAACTAGGCTTCCAAGACGGGGAAGTTTATTGCCAAGCCACGTGGTAGGAACTACACATAGATCAGAAAGTTCATGAAATCTGGACCGAACTCCTGCGCACGACATGCGGCTGTTGCGGTAACTAGTTTGTTGGTTCCGGCATACCATTTGTGCCCGTTTGCGCATTGTCAGTCGCTGTTGGAACGATGGAATAGGCGGGTTGTGAATTTTATTGAAGAAAATAGTCCTTAAACCTCGGAGGCAAACTGGTGTTCTTTTATCTGCTAGGGCCAAGAATGCGACGAGGCAAAAATATGGATTGTTTCCCTTGAAGTTCGAGTTGCCTTAACCTGCGAATCACTGTCGATATGTCTCTACGGAACTAAGTAACGCTTGAATAGAAATGTGCTGCTTGGGAATGCCTATGATGAGTATTCCGGTACGGGGACAGTTATGAAGAACAATGAACCATGCTTTATAACGGGTAAAATGCGATTACATGACAAGTCCTGTAGGATAACCGGAGTGTGGATTACAAAATAAATGTTGAAAGTGACAAGAGAAAACGAAAATTCTAGTTCACGGTGACTCATCTCGTTACTTACATGAACATATATACTGGTTTGCTCATCACTACTCAGCGCGGAGGACTGGTGAGCAGACTGTTTGAATTAGTTCTTCGTCCGATGGAAACGGACTAGGTCAGGTAATGTCAATGGGATAAAGTGTGGTCCAATCGTTCTTAAAAATGCGCTAATATGAAGACGAAAATAACACGTGAAGGAAGAGCGTCCCAGGTTTTGGATACCCGAAGAGAGCAAATGTTTTGTCAGCAATCAACTCGACTGTGGTGTGTGTGGCTAATTTGAGCTGGTGACTTCTTAGCTTGGTCTTGGCGTTGACTTGCAATGGATCGCGACGGGCATGTTTGGGGTTAGTCAGGATTTGGTACAACATGATAAGGGCGTACAGCGCTGTGAAACAGTCTTGCATCATCTCAAAAGATATGCGCATATTTTCAGCTTTACAACACACACCTTACAGATACGTACGATAATCTACAAAGTATATTTCACAGTACTTGTTTAATATTTCTATAAGTAAATTGTACCATCTCAGCCGTTACTTTGTATTTCATACTCATTAAGCTCTTAATGGACGGTATTTTCCGAAAAACACATTTTAACTATGGTGTCCCTTTACACGGTGTAACGCTGGTGAATTTTTAAGAATTGTGTCTATAGTTGTTGTAGTGGCCAAGAAAATGACCTAGTACAGAAGTTTATATGTTGACACCTGATTGGTCAGTAGTTGTTTCTCTTAAGCGCATTGTATCTCGCAGACATTGAATGTATCATCTCTTGCAGATATTCACATGTAATGACATGATTTCAAGCCTCAGTAAGGGATCCACTAATATTTTGTAGTCTTTGGCTATTTGTCGGATATTTCCAGTAATTATCTGTATCAAAAAGCTTAACTGGGTTTATATTTGGGGACTGAGCTGGCCATTTGCGATCCTTCCTCTCTAGAGAACTGGACGAAATTCCGTTTCAGATTGCCAACAAAAATTCATCTGAAAACAGCGGGAACACAAGCACCTTCTAATGACAATTCAGCGGAGGCGCAGCCCTCAATGAAAACCAGAACTGCAGGACGCGACTCGGGGATGGTTTCAACAGTAGCCATAATATCCGGAGGTACATAGCAGAGCATATGCAAACACCGGGATCCGGGACATCTGATATCTGACTATACACCAAATTCGTTTCGAGAGTCTGCAACCCACCCAAAAAACGATTAGACGCTGACCCTTTGTTGGGCGGCGTAAAATCACTTGTTTCATCCATCCAATCTAACACAATTTTGGTCGCCGGCAAGCTCTCATACACGTACACAAATGCCAAAGGTCTACTCAGAAAATTACCGTCAGCAGTTTGGGACCTCATTGCTGTGAAATAACGGATGCCGAAATCGCGCTAACAGGCATGTCCGTTGTCCGGAAGGATGGAACCAGCAAAGTTGGTGGGGTAGCCCTTTATTTTCGTAACAACATGAACTGCGAACGCATAAACGATCCGGAAACTGACGTACCTGACTCAATTTGGTGTAATTTCCGGCTAAGCGGGAACGATCTTGGCATATTGGTTGTTGTTTGCCGCCCACCATCGTCTCCTCCTGAGATGGACTGCAATTTGATGACTGCTTTGAGGCAAGTGATAAACAGGAAGTACAGTCACATTCTAGTCACCGGTGACTTCAACTTACATGCCCTCGAATCCCAGGCCACACCAGGAGACCAAATCAAAGCAGATTTACAAGCTCTGGTTTCAGACTACCCTCTTCATGGCCACGTCACTACGCCCAACAGATTCAGGGGAACTGACAGTTCATCCATGTTGGACCGAATATTCACTAATGAAGAACAGATGGTCGAGAGAGTGCTAACCGATACTCCTCTAGGCCGCAGTGATCATGCGACGCTAGTGTTTCATTGCATGTGCTACGCTGATTATCCTAAAGTGCACGCCGAGGAATATCGTGTCGTAACCAACTATGACGACCTGTCCGACCTCATTGATGTAACAACCTGGTCGTTCGTAGCTGAATCAAATCCCGAGGTGGCCTGCGGAGAAATCGTCAAAATATTTACCAAGCTCGTGGCAAGGACATCTGAAACCAAACTCTACCGACCTAAAAGGATGAAGTCTTCCGTAAGGAGCAGGACACGTAAGTGCATGGCAGTGAGGGACTTCCATGGCACACCAACATAGCCTCCCCGAACGACGATAGCTGGGATGTCTACACAATATAAAGGACCCCCTGTGTCAAACTCGTCCGGGAGGATAAACTGAAGAACCAACAAGGTCTAGTGGAAAAGTTTCGCTCCAAACTCAAACTGCCATCCAGACACGTAAACAATTTGCGCCGTGTTAAGCGCGCTATTCCTGCTCTGCACACAGCATGCGGGTTAGCCCAAACCGCACGAGAGGCAGCCAGCGTTCTTGGACAACAATTTGGCCGTACCTTCCAAAGCGTGCAATTATCACCATACATTCTGCCTAAGCAGATAATGCTGCCATCAGAGCTTAATCACATATCGTTTACTTCAGCAGCTGTACTGAAGTGGCTGATGTCTCTGCGCGAGTTCAGCTCCCCGGGTGCGGACGGCATTCGCCCGAAGGCGTTGAAAGTTGCTGCCATGAGTTTGGCAGGACCATTAGCAATTTTCTTACAACGATGTCTGAACGAGATGCACGTCCCCACGATGTGGAAGCGCGGAATCATCACGCCAATCTACAAAAGTGTCAGCCGCGCTGAACCAGCAAATTCTCGCCCGATAAAACTACTGCCTGTGATCTCCAAGGTTATGGAGTCCATTATAGCTGAGACTTTGATGGGGTACCTGGAGAATAACCGAATTCTCGTTCCCGAACAGCGTGGATTTCGCCGAAATCAACCTGTACAACTAATCTGTTGATTGCTCGTGCGAGCTGGACGGAATCTGTGGACGCTGGTGCAGGAGTCGACGCGGTCTACTTGGATTACTCAAAGGCATTCGACCGCATAGACCATCGCATTCTACTCCACAAACTCCAGCAATATGGAATCGGTGATCCTGTTCTGGGCTGGATAGGAGACTTTCTCCTGCAACACCACCTGAATGTGAGGGTTCGAAGCAATCTATCAGAATCCATCAAAGTTCAATTCGGCGTACCTCAGGGCTCGGTACTTGGACCCCGCCTGTTCCTAGTCTGCATAAATGATCTCGCGAGTGTGCTATCTTCTAACTCTTTGCTATTTGCTGATGACCTAAAGCTATGGCGTACTATAGCTGCAGTGGAGGATCACACATTCGCACAGGGGGACTGGACAAAGCGTACACATGGTCCATCGAGAACATGCTGCATTTCAACGTCACCAAGTGCAAACCTCTCAGTATACGGCACAAGAGTATGCACAAGTACCGGCTAGGACCACAAATTCTACAGTGGGCTTCTCACGAGTGCGATCTCGGTGTGATAGTTCAAGATGACCTCGGTTGTTTGAGGCAGACTGAAAAGGCAGCTAAGAAAACGAACCAGTACCTCGACCTTCTTCGCAGAGCTTCCGGGAAGTTTGACCCTTCAGTCTTCCCAAAAATGCTTAGTGCGTACGTGAGGCCGCACGCGGAGTACGCTATTCAAGCGTGGCAACCCTGGCTCAAGCACCATCTCACCGCGCTCAATACTGCACAACGTAGGGCAACGAAGAGCGTCAGAGGTTTGACGAACCTCCCCTACCCACTCAGGCTGAAGACCCTCAAAATATACAGTGGATGTTGTCGGCGTTTAAGGGGCGATCTCATAATGGTGTATCAGATCCTGAGAGACCCCAACCACCCATGCCATTCCCTTCTAATACTCAGTCAAAACACCTCGCTAAGAGGTCATCAGTTTAAGCTGGTCAACGATCAAGGAACAACAATTTATAACGGGTAAAAACGCAGGTGCTTGACATGTCCCGTAGGGTGTGTAGCGTGATAAAAAAGATAGCGAAGGGATAATGGGGTCTTCAGTTCGGGCGCTTACAGATGTAACTGCACTGCCGTAAAGATGGAGTTTGAAATGAGAACGTACGCACACAAAGCAACAGGGGAGTGGTTATTGTTCACAACATAGGCGAGAAAAATAAAAAAGGTAGCAAGGACAACGCTTACTCGTGTGCAACTACCTTGGGTCGACAGGATACAGTAATCCAGTTTCTGTAGTAGTAGCGTTTATCAAATTTCGTGCAGGGAGTTTGGAATGACTCATTCTCGAGTACGGTTATGGCACTATCCCCTGTCTGTTGTGCATTAGTGCCAGCATCTGGTGGTCATGAGCTATAGCATGTAGTGTAAATGTGACAGGGTATCGTCAAGGCGCTTTTTGAAAAGGGATAGGGTGGGTGCATTAATCACATGTTCCGGGAGGGCGTTCCAAGGCTGTGTCACTCGAAGGGAGAAATAGTTTCGCGGACATTCCAGGCGGCTGTACTGCGTGACTAACTTAAACTGGTGACCTCTTAGCGAGGTGTTTTGACTGAGTATTAGAAGGGAATGGCATGGGTGGTTGGGGTCTCTCAGGATCTGATACACCATTATGAGATCGCCCCTTAAACGCCGATAACGTCCACTGTATATTTTGAGGGTCTTCAGCCTGAGTGGGTAGGGGAGGTTCGTCAAACCTCTGACGCTCTTCGTAGCCCTACGTTGTGCAGTATTGAGCGCGGTGAGATGGTGCTTGAGCCAGGGTTGCCACGCTTGAATAGCGTATTCCGCGTGCGGCCTCACGTACGCACTAAGCATTTTTGGGAAGACTGAAGGGTCAAACTTCCCGGAAGCTCTGCGAAGAAGGCCGAGGTACTGGTTCGCTTTCTTAGCTGCCTTTTCAGTCTGCCTCAAACAACCGAGGTCATCTTGAACTATCACACCGAGATCGCACTCGTGAGAAGCCCGCTGTAGAATTTGTGGTCCTAGCCGGTACTTGTGCATACTCTTGTGCCGTATACTGAGAGGTTTGCACTTGGTGACGTTGAAATGCAGCATGTTCTCGATGGACCATGTGTACGCTTTGTCCAGGTCCTCCTGTAAGAATGTGTGATCCTCCACTGCAGCTATAGTACGCCATACCTTTAGGTCATCAGCAAATAGCAAAGAGTTAGAAGATAGCACACTCGCGAGATCATTTATGAAGACCAGGAACAGGCGGGGTCCAAGTACCGAGCCCTGAGGTACGCCGAATTGAAGTTTGATGGATTCTGATAGATTGCTTCGAACCCTCACATTCAGGTGGTGTTGCAGGAGAAAGTCTCCTATCCAGCCCAGAACAGGATCACCGATTCCATATTGCTGGAGTTTGTGGAGTAGAATGCGATGGTCTATGCGGTCGAATGCCTTTGAGTAATCCAAGTAGACGGCGTCAACTCCTACACCAGCGTCCACAGATTCCGTCCAGCTCGCACGAGCAATCAACAGATTAGTTGTACAGGTTGATTTCGGCGAAATCCACGCTGTTCGGGAACGAGAATTCGGTTATTCTCCAGGTACCCCATCATAGTCTCAGCTATAATGGACTCCATAACCTTGGAGATCACAGGCAGTAGTTTTATCGGGCGATAATTTGCTGGTCCAGCACGGCTGACACTTTTGTAGATTGGCTTGATGATTCCGCGCTTCCACATCGTGGGGACGTGCATTCGTTCAGACATCGATGAAAGAAAATTGCTAATGGTCCTGCCAAACTCATGGCAGCAACTTTCAACGCCTTCGGGCGAATGCCGTCCGCACCCGGGGAGCTGAACTCGCGCAGAGACATCAGCCACTTCAGTACAGCTGCTGAGGTAAACGATATGTGATTAAGCTCTGATGGCGGCATTATCGGCTTAGGCAGGATGTATGATGATAATTGCACGCTTTGGAAGGTACGGCCAAATTGTTGTCCAAGAACGCTGGCTGCCTCTCGTGCGGTTTGGGCTAACCCGCATGCTGTTTGCAGAGCAGGAATAGCGCGCTTAACACGGCGCAAATTGTTTACGTGTCTGGATGGCAGTTTGAGTTTGGAGCGAAACTTTTCCACTAGACCTTGTTGGTTCTTCAGTTTATCCTCCCGGACGAGTTTGACACAGGGGGTCCTTTGTACTGTGTAGACATCCCAGCTATCGTCGTTCGGGGAGGCTATGTTGGTGCGCCATGGAAGTCCCTCACTGCCATGCACTTACGTGTCCTGCTCCTTACGAAAGGCTTCATCCTTTTAGGTCGGTAGAGTTTGGTTTCAGATGTCCTTGCCACGAACTTGTTAAATATTTTGACGAATTCTCCGCAGGCCACCTCGGGATTTGATTCAGCTAAGAACGACCAGCTTGTTGCATCAATGAGGTCGGACAGGTCTTCATAGTTGGTTACGACATGATATTCCTCGGCGTGCACTTTAGAATAATCCGCGTAGCAAATGCAATGAAACACTAGCGTGGCATGATTGCTGCAGCCCAGAGGAGTATCGGTTAGCACTCTCTCGACCATCAGTTCTTCATTAGTGAATATTCGGTCCAACATGGATGGACTGTCAGTTCCCCTGAATCTGGTGGACGTAGTGACGTGGCCATGAGGAGGATAGTCTGAAACCAGATCTTGTAAATCTGCTTTGATTTGGTCTCCTGGTGTGGCCTGGGATTCGAGGGCATGTAAGTTGAAGTCACCGGTGACTAGAATGTGACTGTACTTCCTGTTTATCACTTGCCTCAAAGCAGTCATCAAATTGCAGTCCATCTCAGGAGGAGACGATGGTGGGCGGCAAACAACAACCAATAGGCCAAGATCGTTCCCGCTTAGCCGGAAATTACACCAAATTGAGTCAGGTACGTCAGTTTCCGGATCGTTTATGCGTTCGCATTGCATGTTGTTACGAAAATAAAGGGCTACCCCACCACCTTTGCTGGTTCGATCCTTCCGGACAACGGACATGCCCGTTAGTGCAATTTCAGCATCCGTGTTCTCGCAGCGCAACCACGTCTCGGTGACAGCGATGAGGTCCCAAGATGCAGACGCGTGTCTAAGTCTTAATTCTGCTAATTTGCTGGAATATGGCCTCATCAGCAAATATCTCGGAGTGAACGCTAATGGTCCCGCCTGAAACAAATTGGACAGCGTAAGCACACCTGTTTCCTACAACGGCGATAAATACTGCGACGGGAGAGTAGGCTATGTGGCATTGAGTAATCTGTAGGCGGCATAGCTTCTCAAGACTCAATTCTCAAAACGTTCAATCTCATATTTGTAAAACCTAATTGTGGGAGATGCCTACTGTGCTAAGGTAGGTTGTTGGAAGGAAGCTTTCAATCTACAGAGCGTTGTCAATAACCATTTGTCATTAGCTGTACTAACACTAAGCACCCAGTTTACACTCTTTGCTCAAGCCAGTTACGCCTGCGAAAGCGCAACCACCATTCTACCGCGGTAGTCGGATAACGAGGCACTGCTTTTGCGATTTTGTACGCCTGTCTCCGTTCCAACCAGCCCCACACACCGTATGTAGTGATCGGTGAACTTGCCTTGTGGCGTGCCGTAGGTTGACTCCAACTCAACCATGCGCATGATCCAGCGTTTTCACGATGGACAACACTGGAAAGTACACATGTACCCACATGCACGCATACGGTCATTCTACACCCATGTGACCGGTTGAGACCTTTTGAGCTAGATCAGCATCCCCTATTGGACAGTTGGCAATTTAGTGCGTTCTAGCTCACACCCGAAGAAGGGACCCTGTGTTCCGCATTAACAGAGTAGAGGGACCAGACATTTTTGGAGAAGTCTGCACAAATTTGGCGGAGCTATGCCAGCACCGCAACAAAAGGCTGCCCTTCGTAAACAACCACTTGCACGGGTATGAGTTATTACATTGATCGGTAGTTACCAGCGGAGATCAGTACGTGGAGAGCATTTACCTGAAATTATTTTAAAAATAATTTGTCATTTGTGTTATCCCAACCTTCTTTTCTCAACATGGCCCTTACTCGCCCCTTGGCCCCCAAAATTTGTCCTCATCCCAGGGTCCCCGGTAATTCTCTATAGCCTTTTGGGGATTATATGGCTGCCGTTGAGAATGGCTGGTTTAATGCATGTTGTCTAAGCGTCTTCTTATTGCGATATATCTAAGCACGACAGCATGTTCGCGACGCTTAACGGAATCCCTGAAGAATTGAATACGGATTTTGGCTTCAACAAGCTTAATGGAGAACCTAGAAAACTACTCGTGTTCCAAAAGCGTGAATGAACACTGTCCTTTTTATTTGCGTCAGGTTGGCGCGAGAACAACTTACACATCGTCTTACACTTCGTCTGCTATGCAAAATATCTGAATGAGAACGATGAGACTGTGCGAACCATCACAAGGTACGACCGACTCGCCCAGCTAGTCAGCGCCACAACATGGTCTTTCCTCGAAGAAGAACCCCCGGGAGTCGCCTGGCTAGATTTCGTCAACACATTCAGTCAGCTGATTGCACAGGCTTCAGAGATAAAGGCTTGCAATAAGTACAAATCAGTTTCTTTCGTTAGGAGCAGAACTCGAAAATGGATGACAGTACACAACGCAGCATGGCGAGTGTACAGAGAAGCTCCAGCACCAGAAACTTGGGACAACTACGTAGCCCAACGTAACCACTGCACTCAACTGCTAAGAGAAGACAAAGCCGCCTATCAGCAGAACATGGCAAAAACCTTCAGTGCTAATCACAAACTGCTGTACAAGCACGTTAATAGCCTACGAAAGGTGAGGAAAGGATTTCCTCCACTCAGGACGGCTGATGGCCCAACAAGAACGTCTATGGAAGCAGCAAACGCGCTGCAGATGCAATACGCCCCCACGTTTCAAAGGGTCTTGCCACCAAGCGATCTACCAAGCTTTGTATTCTGCTCGCCAGGACTAACCCACATCAATTTTACCGCGGAGGCTGTATTGCAAAAGCTGACTTCTCTACGCAAACACAGCTCGCCGGGTGTCGACACCATTCGTCCAGAGGCACTGGAAGCAGCAGCAAGCCAACTGGCGGGACCTTTAGCTCAGTTTTTCCAGCACTGCTTAGACTAGAACCAAGTTCCCGCCATGTGGAAGCTTGGAATAATAACCCCGATTCACAAAGGTGGAAGCAGAACCGATCCCCCCAATTACCGCTCAGTAACCCTTCTTCCTATACTCTCCAAGGTCATGGAATCCATTGTTGCCGATGCACTGGTGTGCTATCTGGAAAACTGCAACCTCATCACTCCTGCGCAGCACGGTTTCCGTCGACAGCGGTCATGTACATCTAACTTACTAATTGCACCTAGTAGTTGGACCGAGGCAGCTGACGCCGGAGAAGGTGTTGATGTGATCTATCTGGATTTTTCCAAGGCTTTCGATCGTCTAGACCATCGGACACTACTATCCAAGCTGCAGCATTACGGGATCGGAGACCCTCTTTTAAGCTGGATCGTCAACTTTCTACTTCAACGGCAATTAGTGGTCAGAGTTCGGAGCTCTTTATCGGACCCCATACAAGTTGAGTGTGGTGTGCCGCAAGGCTCAGTTCTAGGTCCACGTTTGTTTTTGGTGTTTATTAATGACCTTGCACAGGGAATCGGTTCAACCTTCCTAATGGTTGCCGACGATATCAAGATCTGGCGCAGGATCCAGGCGAACGCCGACCATCATCTGCTTCAGAGTGACCTAGATACAGTGTATCAATGGTCGACCCAAAACTTATTGCATTTCAATGTCAGTAAATGCAAGGTGCTTTCCATCCGACATCAGAGCAACTACTCATACCGACTCGGAACGGATGTACTGCAACAATCAACTCTCGAACGTGACTTGGGTGTCCTGGTTCAAGATGACTTGGGTTGCTCCAGGCAATCCGAAAAGGCCTCGAAGACCGGGAACCAACACGTCGGGCTGTTGAGGCGGGCATTTGGACAAATAAACAGCTCCATATTTCGACAAATGCTCAGTGCGTATGTTCGCCCCCATGTCGAATATGCAATTCAAGCCTGGCATCCATGGCTGAAACACGACCTTAATGCACTGGAGCAGCCACAACGCCAGGCATCTAAGAACGTAATTGGAATGCGCAATCGGTCCTACCAGGAGAGGCTGCGACGACTGGGATTGTTCAGTGGAAGCTATCGCAGACTACGAGGCGACCTGATTATGGCATACTTGATTCTGCGAGACCCACATCATGTGTGCCGCCCTTTACTGCAACTCAGCAGCAATACAAACCTGAGGGGCCACTCAGTAAAACTCGCAGAACAATACAGTCGTCTGGAGTGCCGCAGAAATTTCTTTTCCATTCGTGTCTGTCACCCGTGGAATGCTCTCCCAGAATCGGTCGTCTCTGCACCGACATTAACAGTATTTAAAAGACGGTTGGACGACGCACTCATCCACTTACACTTTGTTACTTAACACTACGTCTCCATCCTACACCTGGAGTTTATCATGGAATTATTTGTTGTTAACTGTGGATGCTGTGAATCTAAGAGGATCGCAGGACTGCAGCGAAGCAAACGATAAGTCCGTATTTTCAAATTTAAAGTATTAACTATGTTACTATCCTTATTATCATTATTGTTATGTTGATATCCCCACCAACTATCCCACGGGACTTGAAAAGCAACGCTTCTTAACCCGTATAAATTCATTTTTCATTGTTCATCGTCGATACTGGGCATCGGATGGATCTAAGATCTGCTTTACAATAGTATACAAGGTTCAATCAAGCGATCGTACATTTGGGACCTCCGAGGTATTTTGCCTTCGATTGTTTTCAACTCCCCTTCTGCTCGCAGAAGAAGTTGGTCCAGGCTGTTCCGCTTCCCTGGTCAGCGAAGAAGAAAGACGCCGATGGCAAGTGCCCTAGATCAAAATTCGCGACACGCAACTCATCCACGAACGTGCAACTAACGTTTTCGTCTCCGACACCGAGCTGCGAGCAACGCATATAAATGCAACTGGCTGGGTTCTTTTTGCTTCATTTGACACTGTATATGATAGAACTGGTCTGAAAATGTGTCACTGAAAACAATCGAGTCAATTGCGGAAAAAATAGTCTATATCGTAACTACCATTTGGCATTCTCGGCGCCTCGCCATTCATTTTCCACATCCTTCAAAACAAGAGTGGAATAATGAAATCTTGGTTAGAAGTTGTAGCATGTGGCCTTGAAATTAATCTCGCCTTCCAGATTCGCTACACAACTCTGCTACTGACTTCGGTTTATCATATCATTTCCAGTCAAAGGCAGTAAGGTATTTCTGTAGATACGGTGGGGGTACAGAAAGGAATGTAAGGAGCAATAAGTATTAGCATAAAAATGTAACTGTTCACAGTTTTCGGATCTGCTCACTCTCAAGAAAATGATGCGAATCTATGTTGCCTCAGTTTGTACGCGCTAAATGGAGTTGGATGGAGCTGGGTGTGAGACTCGACCCATAGTGATACACAGCTATGCAAGCAGCATTCTACACAGAGGTTATGACCCAAAAGACAGTTTTAATACCCACGGTCTTTTTGGATATGGCCACGATTTTCGAAGTTTACTTCAAAGTGGATCGTGGTCCCAAGTAAGATTGCAGTTTCTGATGCAAACAGGTGGCGTATGCCTTGAATTCCAACAGCAAATAAGACTGTATTTTACACACAGAGTAGTGTTGGGTGGCGCATAGGATACCGTTTGGCAATGACTCGTAAGTACCGTGTCAAATACGGGATAGTATAGAATTTGGAGGCGACTGAACCCAACGTGTATTGTGCAGGCTACAAAAATAGGAAGCGAATCAAGCAGAGTGAGAAACGGTGCAGCAAGATACTCACCATAACAATTTGTATCAACGGAGGTGACGTCAGTAAAACCAGCGGTTTTTTGAAAATTAAAACAACCGTAAAATTTAAAGGTGCAAAATACTGAAAGTACTTGTTTTCCGGTACGCTACAAGAGCATCACCCTAGAAAGCTGAAGGATGGAAGCCATCGATGGAGCTGTTGGTGGAGGAAAACGGAAGGTGAGGATGGGTGCAAATAATTGCATAGCCTAGAACAAGGGTTTCCAAGGTGGGTGTGTAGCAGAGTTTGCTGGCTCCAGGCTTTTGTTATTAATTATTTATGATGATCGTGTGGACCAGAGTATATCATCGGTGGGCCGTTGGGACGGGCTGGTTGGACTGCCAAAATTACTGGCTAGTCCAGAAGAAAGCTAGACAGCACATTCCCTCCGCTGCAGACCCGACGGTGCGCTTAGGAGTTGTCACTCCCCCCACCGCACTCCAGTCCACGGTCCTTGTCCCACGAAGAAATTCGGCGTCCTCCTCTGTGACGCCTAACAAGGTGTTTGGGGACCAACCCGTTCGTGGCCGCCCGCGGCCGACGGCGACTGACTATTCCTTGGGTCAGGAAGGGGGCCTTGGGTCGGCTGGCGACTCACTCGGGGGTTGCGCTGAGCCGGTTAGCGAGTTATTCAAGAGTTGCCTTGGCAGTTCCGGCGGTTGAAGTACTGGAATTTAGGATTTAGAACGGGTGGGTAAGGGTCGGGCAGAAGTGGCTTGACGCCGGAGAGGGAACATGGCATGCATGATAAAAGTAAATACACTTTTTAAGTTTTCAATGTGTTTTGGGATTTTTGTCGATTTTGCAAAACGTTTGTGGATGAGACGCACGGTTACCACCAAAGACGAAAAATGCGTGTTAATGGTAATAGCAAACGTTTATAAAATCTGAAAAACGGACCGGACGTTTGGCCTGTCTACCGCGTCGGTCAGTTGCCTGGGTTGAGGCGGGTTGGGTTGAGAGTCAAAGGGGGGGGGCGGGTTCGGGATATTCAGTGCTCGGGAAGTCACGGCAAGTGCGGGTGCTTGTGTGATAGCATCAGCATGGGTTGCAAGTGGTCGTCAAAGAAAGCCACTTTGAGGCGGTCGATGGACACCGTTGTTCGGTGACCATTCTGGTCGAAAGTAAAATGTTTCGGAGTCCGTTGCAGAATTCTGATAAGGCCAGTGTAGGGAGGCTGGGGCGGGCGTCGCACTACGTCGGTGCGGAGAAAGACGTGAGTGCAGGTAGAGAGTCCGCTGTGCATTTGCCTATCTCTAGTCTGTTCACGGGGCGGAGTCGGGCGTATTGAAGGCATGCGTTGAGCTAGGGAGGACGCAAAGTTAGGCGGAGGCATACCCGACGATGCGGGAGGCGAAACGAATTCTCCTGGGAACTTTGACGTTGTGCCGCAAACCAGATCTGCTGATGCACATTGCAAGTCAGCTTTGATGCTGCTGCGAATGTCTAAGAGTACAAGCGAAACGTTTTCGCTCCACCTAGGGTCGAAGGAGGCGCCGAGTAAGGCTTTAAGCTGTCTATGGAAGCGGTCAACTAACCCCTTGACTGCTGGGTGATACGCTGTGATATGAATGCAACGAAAATGTTGCAGAACGTATCGAATTGTAAAGATTCGAAAGGCGTTCCTCTGTCAGTTACAATGGTGCATGGGCATCCGTAGTGCGAGACTCACCGGTCCAAGAAGGCCCGGATAACGGTCTCAGTTGTGCAATATGTACGGGAATGGCTTCTGGCCATCTGGTGAAGCGGTCGCCACATGTAAGAATGTATGCGAATCCGCGTGAAGGAGGCAAGAGACCTACCAGAGCTAAGTGTACATGCGAGAACCGAGAATCCGGGGTGGGAATTGAAGCACGAGAACTGCGGATATGACGATGTATTTTGAAGGGCTGGCATTGCAGGCAGGCGCTAGCCAGGGTATGAACATCTTTGTTTACGCGTGGCCAAACGAAACGTTCAGTGAGTAGTTTTAAAGACGCACGGATACCGGGATGTGATAGTGAGTGCAGTGTGTCAAAAACTGTGCTTCTGTAGAAGACGGGCACGAGGGGTCTAGGACAACTTGTGGAAGTGTCACAGAAAATGGTTCCTTCCATGGTTTGGAGAGGAACAGGTTGCACATGCAGCGAACTGGATTGCAGAGTACGCTGTATGTCTTCGTCTTGAGCCTGAGCCGATGCTATGACGGCAAGCTCGACGGTAGGCAAAGACTGGAGAGTGAGGTTGACGCGTGAGAGGGCGTCGGCGATGGGATGGTCGACACCTGAGACATGACGTATGTCAGCAGTGAACTGCGTGACAATGTCGCGGTGTCTTGTTTCCCACGATGAATATTTGTCGCAAGCAGATTTGAAGGCTAAGATGAGGGGATTGTGCTCAGTATAGGCCGTGAAAGCGCGGTCTTCGAGTGTGTGCCGGAAGTGACGAATGGCTAGGTAAATGGCGAGCATTTCCCTGACGAACGTGCCGTAGCGGGATTCCGCTGGTTGCAGGCGTTTGGAGGAGGCCACTAACGTGTTGTTGGAGGACGGCTCCTATCGCGACGTCTGAGGCATCAGTCGTAATAGAATGCGGTGCAATGGATTCGGAATAAGCTAAGAAGGCTATGTTGTAGGTAACATCCTTGAGCTCGGCGAAGGCTGTGCTGTGTCAGGGAAAGCGAAGTTACGTTCATTCCCATTGAGAAGGTCACTTAGAGACTGTATGATCTGAGCGCAGCGCGGAATGAAGCGTCGATAGTAGTTGATCAAACCACAACATTGACGGAGTTGCTTGGACGAAGTCGGAGCTCGAAATCCTTGGTTGTTTGGGTCTTATCAGGATGGACTTCGATACCAGACGATGAAACGAGGTAGCCTAGGAATTCTACGGTTGAGTTGCCGAGTTCGCACTTAGTCGAGTTGACTGTGACATTGTGTTGGGTCAATCGCTGTAAGAGAGTTCGAAGACGGTCTAGCTGCTCTTGTTGCGATGAACTGGCTGCTAAAATATCATCGAGGTAGGAATATGTGAAGTCTAGGCCACGAGTGACATTGTGGATGAAGCGTTGAAAGGTTTTTGCGGCGTTGCACTGTCCAAATGGCATTCTTAAGAACCCGAACAAGCCGAAAGGTGTGATAACGGCTGTTTTGGAAATAGAAGTTTCTTCTACAGGTATCTTGTGATAGGCGCGAACCAGATCGATCTTGCTAAAAATCCTCTTACCTGTGAGGCATGCGATAAGTTCTTGCCTGTGTGGGATGGGATACCTATCTGCGACGGTTGGCCGACTGGGTGCGCAGTAATCGCCGCAAGGGCGCCAGTCACCAGATTTCTTGGGGACCACCTACAAGGGAGAAGAGCAAGGGCTGTCGGAATTGCAGATTATTCCAAGTTCAAGCATCTGCTCAAAGTCCGCCCTAGCTACATTTAGTTTCTCTGGCGAGAGACGGCAGGGACGGCATGAGACGGGTGCGCCATTCGTCCGTATGTGGTGCGTGAGTTGGGATGCCACGAGCAAGGCTGCGTTTATTGGCTGAAAGAGCTTGGCATACTTGGGAAAGCGTTTGGCGTAGTCTGACGAGGTCTGAGGAAAGGTGTAGACCGGTGTTATAGTTGCGATATTGGCGATGATGCCACATACACTGAGTTTCGTTGCAGTGTCAACTATCATCTAGCGTTTCGCATCGACCAATTGGTCGAAATGCCCGAGAAAGGCAATGCCGATGATGGCAAGTGGGACTGCAGCAACGGTGAAAACCCAGCGGAATGTGCGCCGAAGACCTATGTCTATGGTAAGCGACCGATGACCATAGGTGGCTATTGGTTTGCATTGACGGCACGTAGGCTTGTTGACAAAGAAGCGTTAGCCTCAGCTGGCGTAGTGGGAATGAGGCTGAGTTCCGCCCCGGTATCAACTAAGAACTTGGTCTCGAAATTTTAATCCCTAATGTAAATGAGGCGACTTTGGGTTTAGCCGACACCGTTAATGGCCATTAAGTGCCGGCCTGAAAGTTTCCCTGCTTCACGACGGAGAAACCGCATGGTTGCTCGCACTTACGAGCTTTGTTACCAAAACGCGAGTGGTAAAGGCAAAAGCCTGAATTGTTACTCTTCGTGCGACGAGGTGATCGGTTTGAGTGGCTGCGCTGCTTACGGTCTAGGTAGAATTGCTCGACGGCGTTGTAGTGACGCTATTTGCGATGATAAGGCGTCGATTGCTGAAGGATCACTAGTCGCGGATGTCGCTGGGGCTGCGACGGGACTGAGTTATTTGAATATCCTAGATTCGTGCGCTGGCCGATGTCGTTCGATGACACGGTCTGCTAGTTCTGACACTGCTGCGAGAGGCAGGGCGCTTGCCATGGCAAGGATCGCTTATGTGTTTTCCGGGAGGCTTTGCATCCACATTTCTCGGAGAATACCAGTGTCCATGCTGGAGGTGCCTAGGAGTTGTTGCATCTGTCGCAACAAGGCTGAAGGCATCCTGACTTCTAGCTGCAGAGCCCTAAACAATTGCTGCAGTAGGGCCTTGTCAGAGGGTCTGATTCTCTGGATGATCACCTTCTTTAAAGTTTCATCTTTCGCGTCGGGTAAGGGGCAAGCTGTGCTGTCTCTTACCTGGGAGGATACACTTTGCGGAAGCTAAGACATATGTTTATGTTATTTAGCATTATCAGAAGAAATTATACTTTTAAAAATTGGATTATGAGTGCGCAAACCTTAACAACGGCCATTCTCCCCAAAAGGTAAGGGGGCCAGCCAAACGGCACGAACCACTTAAGTATATGGTTTATCATCTGAACTATTCATCATAAGGAATGAATTAGTATAGGCGACAGATGAACAAACAAAACGATAGCGAGTAATGAATCAAAGTCACTGGAACGAGCTCACCAGAATGAAAATTCAAAATGGCAGACGGCGTGTTCTGGACCGGGGTCAACAATTTTTGGGTGGAGCCTGGGATACTAGACGGTAATCATTGACATGTAAGAGTTGTGTCAAATACGGGACAGTAAAGAAGTTGGAGGCGATTGAACCCAACGTATATTGTGCAGGCTACAAAAATAGGAAGCGAATCAAGCAGAGTGAGAACCGGTGCAGCAAGATACTCACTATAACAATTTGTATCAACGGAAGTGCCATCAGTTAAACAAGGACTATTTTAAGGTTAAAACAACCGTAACATTTCACGTTGCAAAATACTGAAAGTACTTGTTTTCCGGTACACTAGCAGTTAACTAGAGAAAGTGTGATTAGACCAAAACGTTGGCAAAGTAAATTGCTTGGAAAGGAAACGAGCGAATGGGGATCGGAGCCTGCTTTGCTTCTGCTAATATTTTTTTTTATTAAAAACGTGGTGCAGATGTTACCAATTTTATTAGATCTAAAGAATAAGAATAAAAATGAAATAAAAGGGCACTGGACGATCATTTTTAAGTATTCGTTGTATGATAGCTTTGCGACGCGCAATCTCCATCGACCGTGATTCGCACTGAAGTGAACATTGGTCAGTTCTATTGCTAATATCGTAAATAATGCGTATAGGATTTTGCTATTGCTCCCAAAAATACTGCATTCCGCGACGCTTTTCGACCTTATTTATCCTACCAGGTAGATAGATACCTCGAATCCTGACTATTAGGACGTTAGTTGGGTACTCTATCTTTTCAATCCGAGTGTCACGACGAGCAACGCTTGGCCGTTTGCCACATGTTTACAGTTTATAATAATATGTATATTTTTCATTGAGTGGGCAACTTTGGCCATATTTGGAACAGATATAAGTTACAGAATGTAAAATGCTTAAGTAAGAATGCTAAACAGTTGGGTGCTTTTCGTTGTTTTTGCTGTTTCAAGGGTTTGTATTAAATCAGAGCTGTGTTTCAACGCAATAGGCACCAGTAGAAATAGTGAACGGTAACAGCATTAGAGAAGTCATACAGCATGAAAATGTTTTTTACTCATTTGATGTTGTCTGGCCCTTCTTAGTACAAAACATCAAGTGATCGTTCCCAATCTAGGGAATTGGTGAGCTTAACGCGAAAGACTATTGCGCTCTCACACGATCTGATTGTGACTGGGAGCTTATTCCACAGGTCACCATACTGATACTGATACTGATTTGAAGCAGCCAGTAGAGCATTCTCTGTGTAGCTGCATCAATTGTCGCTCTTGAACATTAACGTATTAATTATCGTTCCGCACTTTATATTTTGCCTCTGCAAAATGTTTGTCTAGAAGCTTCTTAAATTCGGCCACTGAATTCGCCTCTATTACCGGTTGCGGTAAGTTGTTCCAGGTATTCACCACTCTACGTTCGAAACAGAGTTGGTGAGCTACCCGATTCAACTGCGGCACGACAAGTTTGTACCGGTGTCCTCGCGTGCTGCTTGGTGTGCGCAGATTTACCCCGCACCTGGGTACACTCAGAGTAAACTCTTTATTGCCAAGCTCCCTTGTCGAACTATGTTGTAGTTCTAGGGAGGGCAGATAGCAATGGGCGTTTTGATGAATCATGTTGTACAGAAGCATCAGGTTATGTCTCCATCTCCGTAGCCAAAACGGATCGAGCTGGAATGGTTGGCAGCGCTCCCGACGGTGCATAGTGGATGTTTTGCCTAGCAGAGGTTTGTTAAATGACCTTGGTATACTTCCCAGAAATACTCTGTCATATTTTCTCATGCTGCCGCAAAGGATACTGCAGAATTCCAAAATGGGGCGAGTGAGGATTTTGAAAACTTCAACACTGGTTGGGGCTATGTGAATCTTATGTAGTATATTAGCTATTGATTTCCTGGCCCTTGTTAGCTGGTATTCTACTTGTTCGGAAAAGTTGAATGTGTAAGAATACCTGATTCCGAGGTCGCCGGTAGAGAGCTGTACACGAAGGTGTTCGCCGTTGAGTGTAATTGATCCCTCGGGTATTGAATAGCCGCACTACATGATGATAGAATTTATCGCCAAGAAATTCATCATACAGTTGTTACACCATTTCTCAAGGGATTGGAGGTCTTCCTGTATGAGCAGTAACTTTCAGCTCATCGGAATTTGCAGAATAGAATATCTTTATGTCATTTGCGAATAGGAAAGGCATGCCATGACTGATAACCGCATTGATGTCATTGGCGTAGAGCAAGAACCGTAACGGACCAAGTACACTCCCTTGATTAACATTACTAGTGATTAGACTTGGTGAAGAGTAGTGATGGCCTATGGTAACTACCTAAGAACGGTCGCTCAGGTATGACAATAGCCAGCCTAGGAGTGCGTCCTGGATTCCATAGGAAGCAATCATTTTCAGCAGCCGTATGTGGGGCATTCGATCGAATGCCTTTTCAATGTCCAGGCATGAAAGTATGATTGTGTATCCTGAGTCAACAGAATCCGAAATATCGTTTAGATAATGTAGTTGGCAGATTATGCACGATGGTTTGTCCCAGAATATATGCTATGACCTCTCTATTAGCTCCAGTGAGTTGGTGAATGTCATCACACAATTCTTAACCAGTTTCTCTAATATTCTGGATACTACAGGGGTCTGATGGGTTGGCCGGTAATTGTTAGTTTCTTGTTTGGATTCAGCCTTGTGACGGGGGTTGATGGGCGATTTTTTACTGGTCTTATAAGTATCCTGATGCCAACGAAATTGCAACGGCATGTCAGGCCCTCCTAGTTTTATGACGACAGATGGGATGCTATCGGAATCCAGATGGGACGATTGTTTGATGGAATTCATTACATTTTGGATAGTACTGATAGAAAACATATTTTACACAGCGCGTTAGTTGTTTTCATCCCAATGCATGCATTTAACGGGATCGTCTCCAGACTCATGGAGGTACCGAAAGATGAGGTAAACGCTTCGCAGATGTCGGCTGGATCTTGAAGGGACTGTCCGTCTGCATTAACCAGTCCATCGATCAAGGGGAGTGGTAATTAGTTCTTCGACAAGGAATTTCAACAAGTTCTTTGTTTTACACTGTTTCATAGAGCTCTTCTTGTTCTTCGTGTATCCTCTTCATCAAATGTATTTGCTTGACCCCGTCAATGAGGTTGTGCAACTGTAAAAGCAAGGTGAAATTTTCCGTCTCCCTGTATCTAGCAATTAGTCTTCTGTGTTTCCGGCTGACTGAACATCCGATTACGTCTTTTTGGTCAGGTGTAGTCTCTCTGCCTTGTCGAGTAAGTACAGAAATAGCCTGATGGACCTGGTGGTAGAAATAGTCTACGGCAGTGCACACATTGTTAGAGAGGAAGTGTCAAAATCAGACGATCGGATTGAATGTTTTAATTGCTTCCAGTTCACACTATATGTTGCACATTGCGGAATATAGGCGTGTTTGTTGGACGATTTATCGCAGAAGGTTAATCGTGCCATCTTTTGGTTACTACCAGAGAGTTTGTCAAACACCTCTGTTTGTGCATTTTGACCCCCAAATTGGACATCAGGTCGAGTATACTGATCGAGGTTGTTGGCTCAGTAAACCTTCTGGATTCACCTACCAATTCTCAGAGAGGGAATGAAAGCTTACGTGCACACGAGGATGGTTGGGAGAACCAGCTAATCTTTAGTAGGTTGAAATCACCAGCAATATTCTTCTGTCTGTGTGGCATCTCAGCAGCAAAATTTGAAAGCTGGAGTGTTGATGGTAATACACGCGTTTGACACAGCTGACGGGATGTAAACATACCCGAGTGGAATGTGAGAATCGGGTCCTGAGACAGACAAGCAAAGAGATTCGGGACATTTGTTAGCTGTGGATGATCAAGAAGTTCTGCTGCGAATGTACGACATAGGTATATCATGCATCCACCTCCATTGCCTGTACCGCGATCTGTTCGGAATCATTAAGGTACGGTCTAATGTATCGGAGGCGCCCCACGTTTCGGTGACGGGAATTACTTGTGGGTCCTTGGTATGCGCAGGCATGCTTAGGAACTGCAGCTTTTTGTTAATGGATCCGGCATTAAGTAGAAGTATAAAAAACGGCCTATTGCGTGTGGGGTCAACGTGTTGCGGTCCGCTGTTATGCGCGTTGTTGTAGTCAGGTACTATGGACGCAGAGATAGGAGTGGGAGTACTGGAATCGAGTCTATTCTTGGCAGGCGTGGGGAAATGGGTATTGTGACATTTGTGAATGCAGATATTGCTGTGGACATGGAGGTGATAGAGGGAGCAAGTCTCATTTGCTATTGACGTGGCAGTTGGCTAAGTGAGTTATCTGCAAAAATTGCAGTAACAGTGGGAACAGGTAGTTGGCTTCTGCCGGGCATGTAAGGAGTTGGAATGGCCGCGGCTCCATTCCATACTGTACTAAAAGAGGATCATACCTTGGGGTTTTGGGAAGGGGTGCACACATATGAGACGGGATTGGAGGTGGCCTTGTCATTGTGACATAGTTTATTCTGTCATCATTCCTGTGTCTGATTTTGTGGTATTGAAATGGATTATGGCGAGGGGTATCCAAAGGACAGTTGTTTCTGGTTTTTGTCGACTCAGGATGTCGCTTTATGTAGTGTTTGTGGGATGTATTTTTGTAGATTTTATTAGTTTCCACAGTGTTCATCACAGGTTTAAAGCTTTTGTTGTAACCGGCGAGTGACTGTGAGTTTTCTACATTAATGCATTGACTGCCCATGGGGTCCTTTGGTTGTGGAGTTCAGATTGCGACACAGCTACAGAGCCTTTGATAGTCACCTCAATGTTTAGAAGTTACTCCATCATTTATGCACGGGGAATTAAATTCGGTTGGTTCCCAGGCGTCAAAATTGAGGAGGTAGTAGTTATTAGGGGTTTGCTTAGGTGACATTGCATTATCGTCAGGAACAGTAATGACGGAGGTCTTTATCATATGAGGTGAACTGTCGAGATGCACCTCAAAGTGGCCAGTTGTCACATTAGATAAATTATCTTTTTGAGCTTTGGTCTGAGAACACTTAACCCAAAAAGCCGTTTGAGCTGGTGGTTGTGACGAAATATCACTAAGGGATCTTTGTAGTGGCGTGCGATCTGGTTTGATCAATAGGTATTTTAATTGGATCCGCTGGACTATGGTGAGCTGAGTACTCGATAATCGGTTCGCGGATTGCTCAGTTGAAAATTTAAAACAATCGGGCAGCAGTTCTTTGGTATTTTCTTTCTCAGTCGAAGACATTTACATTCAATCTAAGACATGTTGCAGGCCCTAAGTACCGTAGTTTTAACTTTACCCAAACTAAGTCTATCAAGTGTATTATAACTATCACGTTTTCATTATTTGCATTCATTCATGTACTTCAGGCGAAAATGAGTCGAATAACTCTCATGCCTTTCCCATTTGTGCTGGATCAAGTCTTTCCCATGGGTTACTGTTTAGTCTACTGAAGCTATGTGATCTCTTAATTGTTCGACGATGCTCACTATTTTTCTCATTTCAAAGAGTTGGGGTTCCAGGGAGTTGACCTTATTCACTGAGTTCTATAGTAAGAGTAGCAATGGGATCAGTACTGGTTAGCCGTTTACTCGGGGCTTTAGTTTTCGTTGCCTTTGTTCGCGTGGTGTATGATGCACTGCTTTTTGCTTGTCGAGTGAGGCTAGTCCTTGTGGATGCTATTATAAAGTGAACTATACTGATGAGAAAGCTAGCTGAAATATCTAGGGAGGGTTGATGAAGATAAACGACTCACTCAAGATTTTAGGTGCTTGAGCTAGGGGAAAATATCAATGCAAAAATAAGCGAATGCGAAACAAACAACTAGTTTTAATTTTGCGCTATCGGTTCAGTAGTGTTGGTTTCGACTGATGTTAGTTTCGTTAAATTCAGACGGCTGTACATTTCAAGGTTGGTTGTTGATGCCAGTTCCGCCTGAGGCTGCGTGGTTGTTCCACACCGGTTAGGTTACCTTAGAAGAAATCCAAAATGACCGACAGATGGCAGTTAGGCCAATCAATGAGATCTCCGCAATCAGCCAGAGAATATTCACCACAGTAACACAAACTAAAAATTACACTAAAATAAAAATATTAGTGCGCAATTCACACGAAAGAACTCCTGTAACACAGTAAACCCGAAGCAAAAGCGCAATCCAGCACTGTAATTCAGAAATCCGCGGCGTCCTTGGGTACAGCCAACATGTTGAGAATGAAGTTCACATGATAAGCTTCGCTGCATGAAACAGTAAATGCTAGATGTAGACAAGAAAGGAGAATTAAAAAAGCTAAATATGAAACCATTTCTTTAAGAAAGATCATTGGGCTTGTTTTAACACGGATACATAGCACACTACTATGTTAAGGAAAGGCAAAGGCTTGAGTTGAAGTGCTAGTGGTAGGCGTGCCGATAAATCGTTGTCCTGAAGAAATAGAAGAGTAAAGCGAATTGCATTAAAGGCAGCGCCATGACCTTCAAAAAATCTCATTGCATGCGTTCACACACGTTCGAAGTGTACCTCTTCGAGCCATGTGAGAAAGAAGGCGACGTGGTAGGGTCGCTTATGTTACTGGGGCGCACTTTGTTGCCTATTCCTTGTTTAAACAGTATATTCATCATACTTAACAATACAATGGAACAATGGTGCATTACGGAAAAAACGATACTTAACAAGTTCCGTGGGTTGGAAATTATTGCGAAAGTGAAACTTCATAAAATGACAAGTTTTTGATGGATTCAACATAGACTGATGTAGATGTTCGCGTATTAAAGTCTGAATCGATAAACCCATTGGTTGGGAATTTGCTAAGACACAGTTTAATTGCGTTTTGTAGCCTTCTGGCTAACAAGTTATAAAATGAAACGCAAATGAGACAACGCATCCTCAAGTCGTTTTTGAAATATCGCCAGATTGGAGGCAGAGACCACGTAATGTGGGAAGGAGTCCCAAGGATGGCACACGCGGAGGGAAAGATAATTTCAACGGCATTGAAGCCGGATATACTGTTTTGTCAATTTCAGAGGATGACCACAGGTTAGTGTTGTGGTTCAGTTACAGCAGCGGACGACAAGTGCAGTTTCGGTTCCTCAGAATCTGGTAAACCAAAATGAGTCCCCCCGTAAAAGCCGATATCGACCGTTGTACATCTTTAGATATTTCAGCAAAAGCTGATAGAGCAGATGAAAGAGGCCCCTGACGTACTTGGTTGCCATTATTTCAGGATTCTAGAGAGCGACAAGATCCTGTTTCCGCCACGACTACCACGCTTGGATAGCATATTCCACGTGCGGTCGTACGTAGGCACTAAGCATTTGTGGGAAGATTGAGGGTTCAAACCTACCGAACGCTCAGCGAAGGCCAAATTATTGATTGCCAGTTCTCAATGCCTTCTCTGCTCGCTTTGAGCATCAGAGATCTTTCTGTACCAGTACTTCACCCTTGTATCTATTCGACAAGCCGCAGCACCGTGCTGTGCCTGTACCACAAGACACCGTTCTGTCATGCTCCTCTTTTGTGAGCTGATTCAAATTTGAAATAATTTTAGTTTTCTATTTATTTTGTCCATTCTTGTACCTTTAAATCGTTTTTATGCAGCTGCATGTTGCTGTGTCGTGCAGGAGATGTATGATCTCTTCAACATGACCTGTTTTGTCCGTCATCAAACAGATACTTCCCTAGTCCTCGCGCAGGATCACGATAATTTCATCCGCCTATGGGGAGTTTATTGCGTATTTCTTCTGTTGTGATAATGCATTATGTTACACGTTGCCTGCTATGAGTGATACGGCGATGTGCCTTGATTACGCTTTTCTCTACCCGTCCAACCCGTTTGATTTTAAGACATTGTTGAATCCTAAAAGAAACCCTTTCAATCCAACCATTTTAAGTTATATTTTAACCATTTGCCTTGGACTTGTCGTTCAGCATCACTGAGCTGCCGAGTGAAAAGATTTCTGATTGAACGAACATTAGCAAGTTTTCACTTGTAGACGGTCGGTTTTATCAAGGCGGACTGCATCTTCGCCTTAGCCACGACAATTCCTCGATTTGTCACCATGACCAGCCGTGTAATTAGATGTTGGTCTAATAAACACACGGGGCTTGTCTTGCATTTGCTTTTTCCCATTACAAACCATTTCACCATTGCTTTGTAAGCAGGTATCTGTGTTTGTCACACGTAACCAACGTAGCAGGTACCTTTATACGATCGTAAGCATCACTCATCATCATCACCGTCATGCGTTTTCCAAACAGTATTGCGAGGTCTTACGCTTGTGAGTACTTAAACCGTGGCTTTAAGTTGACTTCTCAAGGAAGAATGTCACTTCGTAAGCATACATGGATGAAGGAAACGCTGCATTTTACTACCACGCCTGCAGGCGAAATCTCCCCAACCGGGAGCAGGGAGCAGCACTGAGAGCCCATTAGTTTCAGAAATAAATCTCCATGTCTGTGTCTCGGGTTGGCTGGTGAGATGGACACTTTTTCCCCAACGTCTCGCCGTCAATCGAGCTGGCATCGCCAGTGAGATTGTCTGCTACACGGTAAAGTACTGACGATGTCACCACCTTTGTTGGCGAAACGTTTGCGAGAACATTTGAAAAACTGATCAACAAAGCGTGATCCCACCCGAGCTACTGGGGTTCCGATTTATAAGCCTAGTTTCTTGAACGTTCATGCATTATTTCAAATGCGACCAGGTTAATGTTTCAAAGTGTGCAATCGAGGAACATCAAAAGATGTCAAATCAAGATTTTCAGGTTATCAATAAATAAATAAATAAATAAATTTGTATATTCACCGACGGACGGTACACGGCCCCACCAGCATATAGAAAATTGAATTTTCGACTACCTACAGAGCATTGTGGTCATATTATCTTTTACGTTTCAGTTTCACCAGAATTGTAAATAACATTCAGCCGCTGCTACACCTAATGTTCTGGCCTCGAAAGTGATACACCATGCGCATGAGAATACGATACTCCTTTTCTTCACAACGTTCAAAGCTTGCACAGCACTTAGTTTGTAAACCAATACAGTCGGCCGCCGTTAGGTTGAAATGACCGTCGGGTGTTTTATCGGAGGTCTAATTGACTCTTTGACTCGGAGCATACTGTCACAAATTTCACAATACAACTGCATTACTAACTAGTGTTGAATGCTGTGGCGATGCGAGATGTATAACGACCCTCACAGGTAAACTTTTTGTAACAGGTGGTCATCCGATACCGAAGTTCGGCATGCGTATACATTGTCATGCTTCCCTCTACCACACAAAGTTTATTGTGCGATGCGTCCACCTCAGTGGATCCTCAACAGGAACCCAACGCTTCCTTAGTAGTTGGCATATTTTCGCTCCTTACCCTTAGTGTTGCCAAGTATGACATCGTGTAGAAAGTGTGAACGCTTATACACCCTAGCTGACTGACGGCGAAACAGTTCCGCTTAGAAATAGTACCTACAATCACATTAGCTCCACTAGCGCCATGATATCGCTTCTGATTATCTGTGATTGGCAGGCCAATCGATGTCTGTCTACCCATGCGCACTGCACTGTGCATACATAACCAATCATTAACTTCTGGGATAAGATCGGACGGCCATTTCGTTGGCTGCCGTCATCTACCGCGACCCAGATACATAGTCCTGCTCAGCTCAAAACTTATTGGACCGAATTTCCGAATGCACATCGGCTAGGTGGACGCACACGGTTGACAAGCTCCGAAAGCACCGAGCGTCTGTTCAGCGGTTTCCCAGCTTAGAGGTTACTAATAGACAGTGACTGGCCCAGGCGAAATCAAGTTGTGCCACTTAAACCTCCGCTTCTACCCCCGTATATGAATTATTCCTACTAGTTTTGAGTCCACTGGTGTGTAGTATGTGGAAATAGGTTGCATTCCGCATACCGTTCTGCATAGCAAAGGCTGTAAAACGATACTGCTCAATAAGCAGCTGCGCTACCCACTGTCTGTTTTGTGCTATTCGATATTTTCTGTTTATACCGGGTAAAATGTGCGCTCTTCGACTTTACCAACTATCCAACTCCTTTCGTCTGATTTTCTCTACCGCCTTTCGACTAGCAATGTTTCCCAATATCCTATTTTGGATTGATGTTGTTACTGTCATGCTTTGCCCTCATCGGACCAAGATTTTCCAAGGGGATGCAGTGCGGCACACATTCCACTTCCTATGGGTGAGTTCAGCCGCAACACAGCTATCCGGTTGCCTTCAGAAGAGTGGTTGGAAAATCCACCGATCGATTTGAGTTCTGGCCTGCCAGCTTGGTTCCCCTCAACAACTGCCAACACAATTATCTCTCTACTCCTCGGGTGCAGGTGAAGATAGACGGGATCTTCCACACCGCTTATTCGATTGAAAAAAGACACAGGAAAGACAGAACGAATTGAAATAGCGAACAAATATTTTGTGAGGCATGCGGTAGGGAAGGTATTGTGATTAACCGGAAGCATCCATATTACAGAAACGAATAAGTATCTGCTACGGAGTTTTATTAACCACAGCGTTGCATGATTTAGTTTTCAGAGCTTTTTCTACTTCGCTTACACCAAAAAGTGATATTGACTAATAAGGACAAGAAAGCAGCAAATGTCAACTGCGTGCAGTGCAGTTACATTCATAGAAATTCAGTGAATGGGTAGTTGGTCAGATTAAACCGAGCAAGTCAGTTATTTCCCGTTTCGTGTGAATTCAACCAATGTATCTCTACTTACGTTTCACTGATTTCCGACATTTGCTGGTGCGTTGTGCAGCTAGCATTTCTTCGCTTGTATTTCCCCACCGATAATACCCGTCTGGTTGGTCGACGCGTGGCGGTGCACTGGGATAGAAAACGCGTAACCGCAACGTCAACCGCAGCTCTTTGAGCGATACATCCTGATTCAACAGTATGTGGTAGACAGGAAATGTTTTCGAAGGTATGCAGACCTTGAAGTCACGGGTCCTATCTCTTCTGCACGGTTGCGCGCGCGAATGGTCGGCATCATGCTGTCAGTCCAAGTTAAGGGAAAGTTTGACTGACAGGCTGCGAGTTACCACACTACATGGTCACGTGAGTGCAGTGGGGATAACGAGGGAAACCGTTGTTTTTCCAACCACTAGTCGGATTTGTTCACATATGATGTGGGGGACAACAGATTGAGTTTTCCAGATTGTCATCCTCAATCGCCGAAGTGCATGCATGCAAACAAATTCACTTCATAGTGGGAACCGAATAACTAGTGAAGATGACTCCAGTATACGAGTGAACTGTTTATGGGAAGCAGATAAGACAAAACGATTTGCGTAACAACGTTCTGGACGCCTGAACGAGTGATATTAATCGCATTTTATATATTCTCTCAAACACGCGAGTCTATGCCAAAGTACCAAAAACTATATTTACCGGCAAGGAATGTTTGTCACATATTCTGTTTGGTGACTGACAGTTCAGTGCCCACTATCGTAAGAAATGGGAATACATGCATTACCACCGATCAAGCAGCTGTAGAAAGGTCAAGCTGTTCGGAGAAGTGCAGCAGAAATCACTAAGTTGTCGAAAGACTGTACGCTCCGAAGCCTAATAGGATTACGGTCGCATTGTGCGTAAAATCCTCATTCACCCTACAAGCTGAGAATTGACACAAAGTGCCTGTGTAGTCGCTGATAACCGGAGCATCGTTAGTTTGTATCATAGGTTCGAAGGGTGATAATGATATGTCATTTACTCTTGTGGGCCTAGTTAGTGACATAATACTAATACTAATAAAAATGGTAATAATAATAATATGTCGCTCTGGGTGCCAACAGTCATGGGACGCCAGCAGCTACAGAGAGAATGTGGGTATCTTCCGAGGCACCAATAGCAACTGGCCCACACACACCATATAGATAGTCGGTCCAGAAGAACATAAATGCAAACATGGCTGGCTCGCTGAACAACCTCCTGGTAGTACCAGCTGGGTAGTTCAGGACCCACTAGTTCCAGCGAATAGTTCGGCAGCAGTGTTCCGGGACGTGGTGGGTCTTCGCCTGACAAGCGCTCTCCCTGTAAAAAGACACATGTCCGTGTAATAACATCTTGACATGATGGATTTGACTGGCCACTAGCTAAAGTCACTACCCATGGTTATTCAGATGATCATATCTCTTCCCTGGACCTTAATAACTAATTCTCGCACCGGCGACGCGAACAAACATAATCAAAGGGTAGCGGAACGTTTACAAATCTAAGGAACACAGCTGCACACATGCCCTCCCACACACACATACATACATGGATTGGCGGCATCCGGTTCCGGATTTGAATACACTGCTGCTTCCATAGGACATCCACAGGACGTCTGCGCCTACAGTGGGACCATTGATGGCTTCCGCTTCATCACCCACAGCTCCATTCACACACCTCATATCCAGTGTAAAACCGAAGGAACAAGACCGGAAAGCATGTGGATGGGAGCCACGTTTCATCAACGGAGCCGGGTCACACCCCTTCAGCAAGCGGAGCAGAATTATTCACGCATAATGTGGAGAGCAGGTGTACCAGACGTACACAAGGCAACGGATGGGCCGTAGCCCGTTCCACACTGGATACATGGAATCACGCTTTGAGTCTAACACGGCCACGAGGACCGTGCACCCTGTTCCCTCCAATAACGACCAGCTGTATCCCGGACGCAATGTAATCGCGGTGCAGTGTAATAAACTGGTAGGCACCTTGTCAAGTTGCACATCAAGCACAGCCACACCGGGGAGGTCAGGCAACAGTCAAGCACTTGTAATGACAATATCAAAGAAAATAGATCGAAAACACTATACGGATATGCCGCTAAATTAGCATTTGAAATAAATGGGTTATCAAGATATCTGTAAAAAGTGCAAGACATCAGAATAAGCGGTCAAAAAGCACCTGCAACAAAGGAGCGAAGTAAACGAAGTTAATAACCGTTTGTTTAAGCGACATGCGCAAGTTAACAGAAGATTATTCAGGTAGACATTAAAACTTACCAAAAGAAGCATTAAAAAATATAGCCAACATACCATTCACCTGCAATAAAGAAACTCAGTGCGCAAACACGCGGTTAGCAAATCGAATGAAAGCGCATGCAGGGCACCTACCAACGCTGCGCCGGTTCTGTTTACGTTCTCAGCAGAACCAGTCGTCTTTTGGATATTGCTTCCGATTGGCGCCGCTGTGGCTCACTATACCTGCCTGACTCAGGCACTCGCGACCGCATGTGCTACGGTACCAAGTCCTCTACATCGATGGAGTACAGCGCATCGGTGCCTGTCGCTTCCGTACTTGTCGATTCGTGTCCGGATGCACTAGGGCTTTCTCCTGTACCTCGGCAACCGCCTCCGTGATCAGATCGCGCCATGCACGCCGATCAACCACCTTCGATTCCCAAAACCAGTAATCAACATTAGAACGTGATAGGCTCACTTTGATCATGTCCTGGTAACAGAGCTTCGGTCCCCCACATGCCGCTTCCCCAAATTTAGTTGACCTTGTAATGCCTGCTTCGGTATCTGCGTCGAATACATACGCCAAACATGACCGATGCACCTCCGGTGTCTGAGCAATAATATTCAGTCCACTACATACATTCCGCTTCGACTCAACACTTCCGTGTCTGCAACTCTGTCGCTCCAACCAACGCGCAAAATCCGGCGCAAACACTGTTGGTGGAATCTCTCGAGATATTACACATCCCGCCGGTACATGGTCCACGTCTCGCTGCCATACAGAAGAACGGACAGCACCATGGATTTGTACACCAACGACTTCGTGCCAACGGTAAGTTGATGGTTGTTCCACACTCGGTACTCTAGCTTCCCGAATGTCGCCGCTGCCTTCGAGACGCGGATACGATGCTCAGTGTGTATCTGATGGTCAGTCAAAATCACACTCCCAATGTAACGGAAACGGGAGGTGATTTCCAATGTGTCATCACCAATGCTGATTCGCGGCAGCATTACAGATTGCACTTCGGGTGAAGGCTGATACACACAGACAGTTTCGCTTGTGTTGATGGTGAGCAAGAGGTTGGCCGCTGTCGAAGCCAGAGCACTAATCATGTGCTGCAACTCATCCACGCTGTGTGCAAACAACGCACAGTATTCAGCGAACAGCTATTTATGGATAGGTGTCTCAAAGACTAGGGTACTCACACCGAAACGACGGATATTCAGCAACACACCATCAATACAGTGATCCACACAAACACCGTAAGCACAAGCCGCATCAAAAGCACAAGACATCATGGCATGAAGATAAATATTAAAAAAGACAGGAGCTAAGACGCAGCCTTGCTTCACACTAGTGACAACTGCAAAGTCATCCGAGGTCTGTCCACTCAACTACACTATCGCTCGTATACCACTGTGCAGACAACCAATTAAACTTACGAATTTACACGGACAAACAAAGTTATCCAACACCAGTCACAATGCCACGAGGTTCACCGTATCAAATGCTTTGGTGAAATCAACAAAAAGCTAACACAAAGGCTGGCGTCACTCTCTGCACTTCTCCTGCAACTGACAAGCCTCAACCACCATATCTATAGTGCTGCGACCCGAACGGAATCCACATTGCTCTTACGCCACCTTCGGTTCTCCAACTTGACTGAGGAGGCGGTTGAGTAGAATTCGGGCAATCGCCCTGCCCACACAACTCGGCAGGTTGCTAGCACCATAGTTCGTGGTATATTGCTTGCTTCCTTTGCCCTTTTACAGTGGTAGCACTAGGGTATCCTTCAATTCAGGAGGCACCTCCTTCTCAATCTATACGCGTTGCACCAACTGGTACAGCGCATTTACCAACGCAGGTCCGCTGTGTTTCAACACTGCAGGCGGGATTCCGTCGGCACCGGCAAACTTACCGATTCGCAGCTGCTCTAATTTTTCTCACCATAACCGCCCTACGGTCCTTATCAAGTACCTGCTTCTTTACCCATGGTAAACAATTCTTCATTGTTCAAAAGCCGTCTACGTCGCATTCATTGTCGGTGTGTCCACCAGACTCACATCCACCTTGTGATATTTCAGGCCGTTCAGTGTAGGCCAGTTAATCTCTAAACGGTTGATCAAGAGAGTCAAAGTGATTGTGCCAGATTGGCATTATGTCTTCAGTCCGTGTGCAGAGAGCCCCTGAGCTACCATCGAGCAGCGTCCCAAGAGGTTCTTAACGCGGTCCATACACCGCCTTCGAGGAGTCAAAGAATTCAATGTGTTGTCGGCGTTCGGCGTTTGCATTCCATCTGCTTCGCCTCCTCTCTCTACCGTGCCTTTTAATGCGACGGAAGTTTCGAGTCATTCTTCGTCGAATTTTGTCAAACTTACTCTTCTTCCCCAAGTCACTGGGGTCCGCCACATGTGCAACAAATGCTGCATTCGTCTCCGACATCAATGCGCCAATCGTTGCATAGTTCTCATCAAACCAATCGGGCGGCTTACGTCTGCGCGCCCGATGGTCTCCTCGGCAGCAGCTGTCATCTTGTCGCGAATGTGGTGCCACAGGTTGCCCACTGTGGTTATGCATTCCACTTCACACAGGCGTGCAGCCATCGCCTTTTCCAGCTCCATGCTGTTCCCACATTTCCTAGTGAAAGAAAGTCATATTTCCACCGGTTCTCGACAGGAGTGTAATACAGAGAGTTAAAAAATAGATGTACAGTTTGGTTCGCACAAACTTGTGACCAGTGCCACACACAGTTCCAAGCAGTACACGTGTCCTGCACACTTCACGCGACCAATGCTGTGCGCCGGTTGGGGCGCTCACTCGAGTTCCGGTCCAATAGTGTGCACACATTCCAGCACCTGATGTTGAGTGCTTTGCGCGCAGGCATTCGATTGCATTGGCGGACACTCACACGTGTGGTAGTGATGGTACTTCGGAGCTTTGCTTGAGGGACTCCACCCGGAGCCAGTTGCTCAATAGCTTGACCAACAAGGTAGTGGCTAGCAGATCCAGTGAAGTGTGATTGTAGAAACCCACTGCTTGAGGTCCGTCACACACAGACTTCGAAGCATTCGAATTGTACTTTTGTGTTTTGCAACAGTAGTAGGAAAAGTACCTGCAAACACGACCAGACGCAGGAAGGTTTTGGCGGGTTTGCCCCAATTCGACCAGGGACTGCCGGGATTGAGGTGGGTGGTAGCCAACCATTGTGCATCCGGAAGTGCCCTCCCACCGTCAGAGACAATGTGTTGCGCTCGTGCTCCACACCAATCTGGCTATGAGCTTATAACCCGTGGACCTGTTGACTCTCATGGCTAGGTTTTTTGGGAAGAGGGCCATCGACCACGTCCTAAACTCCGACTACGATACTGGCAGGGCGCCCATACCTGTCAGGAGAACGACTCGGGTCCTTAGCCAAAACCTTCGATTAAATGTGCACATACACGCAGCGGTCATTTCACCGACTCACGTGGATTGGTGTGTGTCCTGGCTCTTAGGTAGAAGAAAGGCGTAACCCAACTCCTAAACAGCGGTCGCCACGAGGAGGCGTCCGGAACATGGATGCACAGCACAACATTAGCAGCAGCGGATCGACGATCTATCAGGATAACGCCATCGCAAGTCTTAGCACACCATGGGCTCTCCCGCCCATATGGTTGGCGGCATCCGGTTTCGGAATTGTCTGTCACTGTGGCCAGCCACAGGACGCCTGCGCCTACAGACGGACCATAGATGGCTTGCGCTGCACCACCCACAGCTCCATCCACACACCCCATATCCAGTGTAAACCCGAAGGAATAAGACCGGGAGCCATGCGGATGGGAGCCACGTTTCATCAACGGAGCCGGCCCACACACCTTCACAGGCAATCACGAGCACGCTGTAGTTGGGAATCAAGCGCACACAAGGCAATGGCTGGACCGTAGTCCGCTCCACACCGACTGCATGGAAGCACTCTTCGAGCCTAGCACGACCACAAGGACCGTGCACCCTGTCCCTCCAGCAACGACCAACTATCTTCTAGAGACAGTATGGACGACGTAGTGGGTAATAGACAGGTAGGCACCTTGTCAACATGCATATCAAGCTCAGCCGCACCGGAGATGTCAAACAACAGCAAATCACTTGAAATAACAGTAACAAATAAAATAAATCTGTTAAAGAATACGGCTATGCAGACATAACTCATTCCTAAATTAGCATGTGAAGTATGTTGGTTAGCACCTAATCCGCGATAAGTAAAACATGTCCAGAAGTGACTCAGAAAATGCTACAAACGGAA